>JAVGVS010000160.1:959915-971756 GCA_032718565.1 Distichodus sexfasciatus | reverse complement strand
AAAAAGTATCTCTAAAACATTAACATTAGAGCTGCAACTATTGATTCTTTTTGTAATTGAGTATTCTGTTGATTTTCTTATCGATTATTCGAGTAATCTGAGAAATTTTTTTTTTAAGACAATACATTTGTTTTTAGGCTTATTCTAGTGTGTGAGTTGAAGTTAGCAGAGCCGCGGATTCTGGAAAAATCGCCTCAAGCATATTTTATAATCGAGTTATTCATTAAAATCACAAGCAATTTGTATACAATCTGCATATGCTGCATCCATGTCATATGAAAGTGCTGTGTGCAACTGCACTGCGCGATGAACAATGTCCTAAACGTGGTGTGTTTCAGCCAGACAGTGTTTGTGCAAAGTGTTCAGTTTGTGTTATTAAGCGCAGCTAAAAGTTGTGGTGCTGTGTCCTGGTTCAGTCTTATAGCCTGAAGCTGCTCCTGAGTCCCTGTTTTGGCCATAATACTCCTGATTTCAGCAGGTGGGACTATAGCTGCACGATTAATCTAATCGCAATCGCAATCGCGATGTCAGTCTGTGCGATTACATGAACGCAAAAAGCTGCGATTTAAATGATTAGTACATGGACTGAATCGGCAACATATTACCACTCATTCTCTCAAAGTTTGCGAGCTGACTGAAGTCTCACTTCAGTCGAATATGACGTGTTTGGTCACATGACTTTCGATTCGGTTCAATGGAGACCTCAGATTCATGACTCATACAGACATCCCGGAAGTTCCAGGAGTCTCCCGCATATTGATAGCAGCTATGACAGAATGAGAGAACGAGAGAACGTGCGTATGTGTGGATCACTGCGTTCATGCAGCCCGTGCTAGACTAAGGGCATCCTGATTGGTTTACTTAGTAAACTAAGCCTTTCAGGTTTCGTTATTTTTGACAAAAATGTTAATATTTTCTTTAAAAGAAAAACGAAGTTCTTATTTATTGTTTTATTTTATTATTTATTTCCATTAAACTGCAGTATTAGGAAAATAACATTTGCAGTAATATAAAGAGTTTTTTGTAATTATTTAATTTTGTAGAATATTGTATTTTAAAAGCACTGGGCATTTCAAGTTGTTAGAAGTAGTTTGTATGTTTCACTTTGGAATTAAACATTTCACTATTAGTAATTTGTATGCGACTTTTCACTGATATACAAGCAAGTGCCCTTTATCATATCGCAATCGCATATCGCAATATTGATCTCAATAATTGCAATATGTCTTTTTTCCCAAATCGTGCCGCCCTAGGTGGGACATACAGTTCCGACAGCGAGAAGAGGTGAAACTGGTGGATTTTCCAGCCACAGCAAGTGTAAGGCCGATGATCATGCGAGCGTCTCTCACCGGCAGGATCTGTTGCATGCAGGTTGACGCCGTGGCCAAGGAAAATGTTGAGACTGTTTATTAGACCCTTACCGGCAGCCAGGTGGAACCTGCACAGAAGGAAAGAGAATTTTTATGGGTTTATACCCATCATTTATGGGGGGGTCGGATCTTTTATTGTTTAATGTTTATGTTTGTGGAGCAGAGGCTTAAGGAAAATGATGGGCTCAAAAGCAAAGAAAAAAGAGGGCCGACAGGACCACTTCCTCACAAAAACAGAGACGAAAAGATACTGGAAAGCAGGACGAGTCAGAAAGTAACCGTCAGAAACAACTAGAATGATACTAAGGTCACAAAGGGGGTTTTTTGTATTTGAGCCTGGAAACAAGTAACAAATTTGGTATGAAAATACACACCCATGAATCTCAATATCATGACCACCTGCCTAATTTTTCAGGTCTACGTACTGTAGCTCTGGACTGCACCGATTCACACTGGTGATTCAGCACTGACTCGAGCAAGTCTAGTACTCTGTTACAGTTTTTTGTGGCGCTCTAATATGTGACCCTCCACGGCAAAACCAGTCGCTTGTCGCAACGGAGGTCTCCGAGAAAAACGAGCGTTTATGTTGCGTGGGGTAAAATTTGGGATTTTTTGTTTTTAGTGTTTTGAAACAGTGGAAGGTCTATACTGTACTGTTGTGAAGAAATTTGAAAAACTTACCCTTTCCATCCTAAAAACGTGACTTTCTTGAGGTGAGGAATTCAATTCCAGCAGAATGTTAAAAGTTTCTGTTTTGACCGCTCTACTCCAATATTTACGGTAAATCCACTGGTTGACTAGCGTGAAGATATTTCTCCGGAATCCATCTCCGTCTCCCGAGTTCAGTTAACCTAACGCAGGTAGGCTATCCGTGTGGCTGTGAATGCAGCGTAGGCTAACGTAAATACAAACGTAGCCGCGACCGCACCGAGCGTCTGTGAGTGCTACGGCGATAGTCAACTTCAAAGGCAGATTTCTCCGTTTCTCACTTGGCGTGACAGAAGAAACCCGACTCCTTTGAATGTTGATATCTCAGTCATATGTCGTCCGATTCATTCCATATAGGTATCGTTTTGAAGCTTGATTTATGCATAATAAAACATAATAAAGTAGTCAAACGCTGCTTTTTACGCCGTAAGATGGCTGTAGAAAGGGGCACGTTTTAAAGCGTTCTAGTAAGGCGCCTTTAAGGCCAATTGTGGCACCTTTGGCGTTCCATACAGTAGATCTGAGCGCAAGGGCTGGCATAGAGAAAGGCTCCAGTCCCAGCAACGTGTCTAAAAGGACCCCCACCCCACTGTAGGAGGAGCAGCGGTCAGAAAAAAGTCTGCGGAATAAAAACGGTTAACAATACGCGATTGCTCACCACAATCGCACAATAATCAGACGACAAGCACCCATGTGCATGGTCAAAAACTATTCCCAACTGGTACTGACGGACCCAAAGTCATTTCACCACCAACACATTTCTAAATTCAGGATGGATTTACTACAGACACTTGATGGTGGGGTTACCTGAAAACCTCCTGAGCATTTGAAAGTGAGTGATTATTTGTCATTGTGAACACACTACAGTGCACCACAACGAAATGTGACCTCTGCATTCAACCCATCTGTGAACGAGCAGCGGGCAGCTAACAAGCGCCCGGGGAGCAGTGCTTGGGGACGGTACCTTGCTCATGAGTACCTCAGTGGTCACTTTCCCGGCCCTGGATTCGAACCTGCGACCTTCTGATCACGGGGCGAACACCCTACCGTTACGCCACCAACTGCCCCAATTTGAGCGTAGTGGACAACATTTTAAGAAAACGTCACTTCCCACCTTATGTGCTGTACCAAGTCACGTAGGGCGTGTGTGATACTCCATGTGCACTACCTAGTGTGTAGAGAGCTGTTAAGCTACAGCGCTATCTATTTCCTGAGATGCATACTAGCCCATAGAAAAGTATGATAAGACCACCTTACCTGCCATACTATTAAGTGCGGTAGTAAGGGGTTCGGGACACAGCCCATGTGGGAGCTCACATTCGCTAAGAGAAGCAAACATGCAATTTAGTTAGTTACAAATTTGTCGTGCGTGCAGGCAGAGTTCAGCGGGAACGTTACACTGCATGCTCTGAATTTTGGCACAAAATAACGCCATACATTTGAAGACAGAAGCTGCAGTATAAAATCCTCCCTCAGACTGGCACAAACACAATGCCTCATCAAAAAACGGCTAGAAATACTGGACAAATTTAAGCCCTACGTGAATGACTTTTAGAACATTTTAATAACTTTTTGGATTATGTCAGAAATAGGGGAGGAATGCTAGTGAGATTCTCGTCTAAGGATCAAGATGCTGTAGTTCAAACTAGAGATGTCACGATATCACTTTTTTAATGTCCGATACGATACCGATATTGTACATTTAGATACCTGCCGATACGATATAAATCCGATACAGTCTCTGAGAACTACATTTCCCACAATCCTCCACGCACCCCCCGGAGCCGTGTGACAATGAAGCGCTGGGCGCGCGTTCCAGAATAAACGATGGGAAACCTATGGGAAAATCGGCAGAATTGTGAGTGGAACGCTGGTTGTTGTGGTTATTTATCAGCTAAAATATGGTCTGTGTCTTTAATAAAGGGGACGTTTTGACCGAACTGGAGCATTTTGCAAGTAACGGCGTTCATGCGCACGGTTATTAACACAGCGTGTGTTTACATCGCAAAAAATGTCATTTATCCGTTTTTATGCATTTACTTCTGTTTTAGTGCAGGAACATCTCACAAATACTTTCACATACAGAGGGATCAGGTCTGGTCTTGATCGCGCCACTGAAAACATTGTGTCACTATTAAGCGTCCGTGTGAAATACAAGCGGAGCTGCTCTAGCGAGTAAAATAAATTAAACCAAGCTTCCATTCTAGAAAAATTGCCTCGACCATTTTTTGTAATAGAATTATTCGAGTTATTGGAACAATGGTTTCAGCTCTACTTTACCGCAGTGCCTCTTCCCGTGCATAACCAATTGAGCGTGCAAGCATTTACAGATCGGCTCCATAGAACGACCCAATGCCACCGATCCAGCTGTTTGAGCCGTTATCGGACCCATACCGATCCACATATCGGATCGGTTACATCTCTAGTTCAAACCCCGCCAGAGATACCAACACTGGACCCGTGAGCAAGACCCAAGTTGCTCCAGAAAGACTGTCCATGTAATTAGAGCATTCTGGATGAGAGCATCTGCGGAAAGCTGTAAAAGTCTCTATTTAAAAGTGTGATGCAGTAATGATTCCAGTGTTTCCTTAACTACAGCCCCGGCCTCTAACACACCGATCTGAACTGACGAACAGCACCTAAACAAGGCTTGTACAAGGTTTTAAAAACCCTAACCCTTGTAGAAATAATAAATGGTCATTATTTAGCCGTGACCTACTTAACGTGCTGTTTTTAGCCCACTGTCCTTCTTGCACACACCTTGGATGAGACTCCCCACTGGCCTCCTGATGACTCCTTGTCTGAGCAGTAACACCTACCTGATGTGGTCTCCTTGTTTCTTTTATGATCTTGGGCAAAATGGAAGGAGTATGTATCTAGAGAAGACTGAACTACACTACCAGTCAAAAGTTTGGACACACCTTCCCATTCAATGTTTTATTCTTTATTATCATGACCATTGACATCGTAGATTCTTACTGAAGACACTATGAATGAACATATATGGAATTATGTAGTAAGCAAAAAGTGTGAAATAACCCAAAACGTGTTTTACATCTTAGATTCTTGAAAATAACCACCCTTTGCTTTGGTCACTGCTTTGCTCACTCTTGGCATTCTCTCGACGAGCTTCATGAGGTAGTCACCTGAAATGGTTTTCCAACAGTCTTGAAGGAGTTCCCACAGATGCTGAGCACTTGTTGGCCCTTTTGCCTTCACTCTGCGGTCCATCTCATGCCAAACCATCTCGATTGGGTTTGGTCAGGTGACCGTGGAGGCCAGGCCATGTGGCACAGCACTCCATCACTCTCCTTCTGGGTCTTACAGCCTTTACACAGTTCATTCATAGTTTTGATGCCTTTAGTGAGAATCTACAACGTAAACAGTAATGAAAATAAAGAAAAAACAGTGAATGGGAAGGTGTGTCCAAACTTTTGACTGGTTGTGTACGTTAACAGTAAAATGCAGATTAAGATGGAGAGTTTTCAAGACGGAATATGATTTTAGGAGTTCATACTAGTTCTGTTTAGGTAAGAAATTATTTTATTATATGTGTGAGCTGTTCAAAAATATGTAAAACGTGACAGGAACAGGTACAGATTTAATGATAGTCTGTGCAGAGAGGAGTCACTACTTAAATACACTGCCCGGCCAAAAAAAAAAAGTCACCACCTGGATTTAACTAAGCAAATAGGTAAGAGCCTCCCATTGGATAATCACTGCATGGATGAATATGTTTCAGCTGGCAACAAGTTATTTAACCCTAACTGATGCAGTGAGTAGCTTCTCATTGGCCACGTTAATCCATCTGTGGATTTTTTCTTCCCTGATGGCACGGGCATATCCCAACATGACAACGCCAGGATTCATCGGGCTCAAACTGTGAAAGAGTGGTTCAGGGAGCATGAGGCGTCATTTTCACACATGGATTGGCCACCACAGAATCCAGACCTTAACCCCATTGAGAATCTTTGGGATGTGCTGGAGAAGTCTTTGCGTAACGGTCCGACTCTTCCATCATCGCTACAAGATCTTGGCAAAAAATTAATGAAACTCTGGACGGAAATAAACGTTGTGACATTGCAGAAGCTTATCGAAACCATGCCACAGCGAATGCGTGCTGTAATCAAAGCTAAAGGCGGTCCAACGAAATATTAGAGTGTGTGACTTTTTTGGGGGGCCGGGCAGTGTACTACACCAGCATTTATAGCATTTACCTTTAATCAAACACTTTTGGAAATGTAAGGTACAGTAACAGTTAGTTAGTTTATGCATTATTAATGAGAGTATTTAGCTGCTACAAGGACAAAGGATATTAAAAATCTCTCGTACTAACTAATTCAGATGGGTTTTGCCTTGCTCAGTGCCTGTGTGTTTTCTTTTCAGGGCTTGTGTGTAACGCCGCTGCTACTGAGTCCATACAAACTAGAGGTCGACCGATATATCAGGCCGATATTTAGCATTTTTTACGATATCGGCATCGGCCGATATCCGAGTTTAGTACGCCGATATTCAGGCATCTCATTTGTAACTTGAAAACTTTGTTTTGTTTACAAATTATTAGTCAAGTTCAAATGTTACATATTTATTTATTGTTTAGACATTTACAGTTTTATTTATGTTATTTATGTTTATGTTTAGTCAGTGTTAAATAAATGTTAAGTTGAGAAATTTCGTGTATCCTTTGTTATTATTAGTGTGATATTTTACTACACAAACAGAGGGGAAATGTCTAATTATTGGCCAAAAAAATATCGGCAGCATATATCAGCCATCGGCTGACCCTGACTTCTAAATATCGGCATCAGCATCGGCTTTAGAAAAACCCATATCGGTCAACCTCTAAATCAAACACAACGCATTTCTGCTTTCTGGTTATTTAAAGTATTCCAATGCTTTCAAAGCTTTCTTCCGGGCTCGAATGAGCCGGAAATAAGGACTAGTAGCATTTTGTTGGGATATCAAAGAATAATTTTTTATTCGATGTGCCTTATTTGTATCTTGTTCTATGTTCTGTGCGCTGTTAAAACTGGAGCCATGTCGTCTCGTCTCTCTGTGTAACTGTACAGTATATAACAGAGATGACAAAGTTTACTTTGACTTTTGACTTATTTGAAGTGTTTAGAAATTATGTTTTTAATCCATTAAAACATGAAGCATCAGCTAAAAAATACTGAGTATCAATGCTATCACTCCAGCTCTAGTTCTATATAAAACTTCCGTTCATACACTGATACGCTGATGATCCCAACAGTGCACCGACAGCAATAACAAAAAGCTGTTTCTCTACAGCAGGGTGATAAGAGTAAAAAAAAAAAAAAAAGGACCTGTCCATCTTGACCATATTTGGAAAAATGTGGCTTAGCCACAGCCAGGGAAACATCATTTAAACATCCAGTACTGGATCATTCTAAGGTACTCTCTGTTGCTATGACAGAAAAGACGTCTGGCTTTAGATAATGTAAAAAGGCAGCAGAATTCAGTAGAGACTTTGTCACTGCGGGAGAAAGAAGGTCATGACTTGCCAAAACATAAAACATGTATTGACCTGATGTAAAGGCGCTGTCTGCGAGATGAATATGTGACCCTCCACGGCAAAACCAGCCGCTTATCGCAAATTTTCGAAATTGAGTTTTTATGTTTTCATGAAAGGGCATAAATCAAGCTTCAAAATGATACCTATATCAAATGAATCGGACGACATATGACTGAGATATCAATATTCAAAGGAGTCGGTTTCCCCTGTCACGCCAAGTGAGAAACTGAGAAATCTGCCTTTAAAGTTGACTATCGACGTAGCACTCACAGACGCTTGGTGCGGTCGCGGCTACGTTTGCATTTACGGTAGCCTACGCTACATTTACAGCCACACGGATAGCCTACCTGCGTTAGGTTAACTGAACTCGGGAGACGAAGATGGATTCTGGAGAAATACCTTCACGCTAGTCAACGAGTGGATTTAGCGTAAATATTGAAGTAGAGCGGTCAAAACAGAAACTTAACATTCTGCTGGAATTGAATTCCTCACCTCAAGAAAGTCACGTTTTTAGGATGGAAAGGGTAAGTTTTTCAGCCAAATTTATTCACAACAGTACAGTATAGACCTTCCACTGTTTCAAAACACTAAAAACAAAAAATCCCAAATTTTACCCCACGCAACATAAACTCTTGTTTTTCTCGGAGACCTCCATTGCGACAAGCGACTGGTTTTGCCGTGGAGGGTCACATATAAGCAGTAAATCCGGCCTTCTTCTGTGCCATTACAGCTGTTCGATTTCGCCCGCCTCCGCCCCTCCACCACCCTCCTGGTCCCGGTGAAGGCTCCTTCGCCTTCCTGCCCGGTCTCCCAGCCAGATCTGCCGGCTTCAGAGACGAGTGAACCAACGACCAAGCGACGGGCTTCCTCCAAAACTTATCACATACACATTAAAGACAATGCTGTTTTGCCAAATAAATAATTGTCAATCTAAACTGGATGGTCTCCTTGGTTGAACTAACAGGCGGGGGCGTTTCCAGGATTTAAGGATACCCAGGCTAGACTCAAAATACCCTGGGTTGAAGCGGCGGTAAAATCGGTTGGCGACGCCCCTGCTTACAGGCACACAAAATCACACACTCCCGACAAGGTGAATGTAAAAATCACGTCCAAGTTTATTTTGGTGAACGTAACAAGAGACGAGGAGTGGAGGAGTGAAAAGACGGCGCTAGAGCAAAGAACTTAGCCTGCAACTAGTCTGCTCTAAAACAATAGAATGACAAGCTAGGATAATGCGTAATGGAAAACTCCTGTGTATGTGTGTTTGTTTTTCTGTCGGACTGGGGCAGTGTTTAGCATTTATCCACCGTATGTGGATAAATGCTAAGCCCCGCCCCAGTCCGACAGCTGATTCGCAGATGCACCATCAATCTTCATGTTCATCTATGTTTTCTGGATGGGCAGAGGAAGCTTTGAAAGGGCAGAGAAGACAAACTCAACAATGACGTACATGTCTGTTTAACATCAATGTGAGGATTTCTACTCGAGATTCATTTACTCGACATAGTCATTTACTACTTCGCACATGGAACAATCTGCGATATATTGAGTATAATCGATATCGCCCACGCCCAACTTGCCTTGCCTTCCCCTTACCCAGCGTTTCTCAATCCCAGTCCTCACGGACCACCGCTCTGCAAAGATTCAACTTTCCCGGTCCACAGCACAGCTGATGCTACTGATTAGCTAATTAGCAACGTAGGACCAGCGTGCGACAGTGCAGGAAATACCGAATATGTGCAGAGCGGTGGGCCGCGAGGACTGGGATTGAGAAACGCTGCCCTTACTTAACGGGTTATGGTAAAACTTTTGGTAATTGCGGAGTGCGAAGATGCCCACCGCATAAGAAAGTCCTCTCACACAAACTTTATTATGCTGTGAGGGATGAAGAAGCGCCTCATCTTTCCAAAAAAAAAAACAAAAACGTTTTCCAGTTCCTCATTTTTGTCCAAACTTGAGCAACTCACCTCTGATCACTCTTTCATGCATCAATTTTGGGTCACAGAATCAACCCAAATTTGCACTTGCTTCTGATCTTATCCAAACGGGAAATTTTTTTAAAACAATTTTCAAAAGACGGCAAAAGAGAGAAATGAATACATTTTTGCACGGAAAAAGCACACAAGAGGCACACTGTTCTGCTTCAGCCTGTAACAAGGTCAGCCTTTGCCAATCCTCACCTCCCCAATCTCATCTTGCAAAATCATTTGAAAACTCTGCGACAGAGTCCCTACTTCAGATTCAGAGAAAACCAGACGGAGAGGAAGACACTGCTGTGAATTCAAGAGGCATCGATGCCCCAGGCCTTACGGAGGATAAAGCACATATAAAACCCATCACTATATGCCAGCTCAGCCTCTGCCTGTGCATTTGCACTTTTATTAAAAAAGCAAAGGTGTGTGCCATGAGATAAATAACCGCCAATTCAACAGGAAGGGGTCCAAAATGTCAGTAGCAAATCTGACCTGTCCAAAAGGGACTACTACAGAAATGTGAGATCAGTGAGAAATCACTGTGTTCATTTTAAAACAGTCATCTCAGAGTTAAACATGTTCAGGCAACGTTGCATTTGGTGGAGAGGTATTAAACAGACAGATTGATGTATTCATGACTCATGTTTCAAATCCGGGGTTTTGTGTTTGGTTGGAGGAGATTATTTGTGGGCGAGACTCACGCCAATCGGCCTTCCCCGTCCTGTTTTGTGGGGCTGGCTCCTTTCTTCAGGGCGGCTGTGACTTTGTCGATGTCGTCACTCTCCGCAGCTCTCAATAGACGCTCATCGTATTTGTTCCACTCGACGCTCTGGGACATCAGGTGAATCACAAAAGAACAGCCATTGAAAACAATGAGGACAAAAAAAATTACATCAAGCTACACATTCCTGAACATAGAATATATTTGTACATACCATTATAAAGTGAGTGAAAGTGAGTGGCTATTTGTCATTGTGAACACAGCACAGCACACAGTGCACCACAACAGAATGTAGCCTCTGCATTTGACCCATCTGTGAAGGAGCAGTGGGCAGCTAACAAGGGCAGCGCCCAGGGAGCAGTGCTTGGAGATGGTAGCTCGCTCATTAGTACCTCAGTGGTACCTTTACTGGTCCTGGGATTCCAAACGGCAATCTTCAGATCACAGGGCAGTTACGCTACCGTACGCTACCAACTGCCCTTTAGAGACTCATCTTGCAGCCCATGAACTTTTTTAATCACACCAACTACAACTGGTCATGACCAGTACACAACACCAGTTATGAATGTATAATAACATTTGCAGATTATATAAATTTATTTCCATTTCCATTTCCATTTATGGCATATAGTAAACACTGTGTATAAGACTAGAGGTGGACAGTAACTAAGTACATTTCCTTGAGTACTGTACTTAAGTAGAGTTTTTGAGGATCTGTACTTCACTTGAGTAGTATTTTATTTGGAAACTTATGACTTCCACTTCACTACATTTCTATCAAGGTTCTCGTTACTCGTTGTTTCAAGTCTGTGCATAAAGTGGATGTTCTTCCCCCTTTTCTAAAACGTGATTGGTTGTTTTGGCAGGTGACAGTCTATCAGTAATCAGTAGGGTTACTTCACACTTGTAGACTGGAACTCTAAAACCAAGTTCAGACAGTTCTGCTGTTTTCTGTCTTGTTTAAAACATTGCTGCTGTTGGAAAGTCATGAAGCTAGAGGTGTAAAGCTGGGTTTTAAGCAGGTTGGAATGTTGATGTTATGTTCTGAGTTACATTTACAGCTATTGTACTGTCGTCCTGATTAACATACACATGCACACACTACCAGAGCTGTGTCAGAACACTACCATGCTGTTTTGTGGGGGTGAATAGTCTTACTATTAATTAATAAATTAAACTAATGACTGGTTTTCTTTATCAGTTTAGGTTGTGTTTCATTCTGTAACATTCTACCAGTTCCTTATTCTACAGTTTCTACAAGTTAGTCAGAGGCATTAGGTATTGTAAGTGTTGTGGCAATAACGCAACAATGCGGTGAAAGATGTACTTTTAATACTTAAGTATTTTTTTAAAACAAGTACTTCAGTACTTTAACTTAAGTAAAAATTTGACTGTACGACTTTCACTTGTATTGGAGTAACATTTGACTAGTGGTATCTGTACTTTCACTTAAGTAATGAAGTTAGCGACTTTGCCCATCTCTGTATAAGACAAACAATATTGGACCTTGAATATAGCATTTATGCCTATGTT
>JAVGVS010000160.1:877415-954915 GCA_032718565.1 Distichodus sexfasciatus | reverse complement strand
CTATGGACAGATGAGACAAAGATCAACTTGTACCAGAGTGATGGGAAGAGAAGAGTATGAAGAAGGAAAGGAACTGCTCATGATCCAAAACATACCACCTCATCAGTGAAGCATGGAGGTGGTAGTGTCATGGCGTGGGCATGTATGGCTGCCAACGGAACTGGTTCCCTTGTATTTATTGATGTGACTGCTGACAAAAGCAGCAGGATGAATTCAGAAGTGTTTCGGACAACATTATCTGTTCATATTCAGTCAAATGCTTCAGAACTCATTGGACGGCGCTTCACAGTGCAGATGGACAATGAAGTGGGATGTTATGCAATGGCCAAGTCAATCACCTGACCTGAATCCGATTGAGCATGCATTTCACTTGCTGAAGACAAAACTGAAGGGAAAATGCCCCAAGAACAAGCAGGAACTGAAGACAGTTGCAGTAGAGGCCTGGCAGAGCATCACCAGGGATGTAACCCAGCGTCTGGTGATGTCTATTCATTCCAGACTTCAGGCTGTAATTGACTGCAAAGGATTTGCAACCAAGTATTAAAAAGGCGAAAGTTTGATTTATGATTGTTAATCTGTCCCATTACTTTTGGTCCCTTAAAAAGTGGGAGGCACATATACAAACTGTTGTAATTTCTACACCGTTCACCTGATTTGTATGTAAATACCCTCAAATTGAAACTGAAAGTCTGCAGTTAAAGCACATCTTGTTCGTTTCATTTCAAATCCATTGTGGTGGTGTATACAGCCAAAAAGATTAGAATTGTGTCGATGTCCCAATATTTATGGACCTGACTGTGTACTCAATATACACTCAGCACTGAATGTCCTTGATCCACTTACTAACTGCATTTTAGACTCACCTCATCTCAGAAAGCAGTCGACCTCCATATTCAAAGCTCTCCTCTAAAAGTCTGTGCTAATTTGATTTGCAGGCAATGATTCATGCTGGCAAACATCTTTATGGAGACTTTCTTCAACATTTCGGACCAAAACTATACAAGCCATACTCACTTTAGAAAGTCTTGCAGGTAGCTGAGGAGCAAAGCGAGGCTCTTCTCATCCAGAGGAGTGTATGCCAGCATGGCTCCAATTCTCACTGTCAAGACGTTCAAAGAAACAGACGGGAGCTATTAATCAGAGTGACTTCCATTTCCTAATTACAGGAATAATTGTCAAGGAGTAATTTAGGGTGAAGGGCCTTGCTTGGGGGCCTAATGATGGTTTTAGGTTCTTCTTAAGAGGGGAGGGGGTGGTCACAGTGGTTAGCACTGTGGCCTCACAGCAAGAAGGTGTGATTCCCAGGTCGGCAGTGGGGATTTCTGTGAGGAGTTTAACTGCTCTCCGTGTGTTCATGTTTTGTCCATTTAGGTTGATTGGTAACTCTAAACTGGCCCCATTAGGTCTGAATGTGTGTGTTTGTGCAAGTGTGTGTGTACCCTGTGGTGTGTTGGTCCCCGCCTGCACGCAAAGTTCCAGGATAGGCTCGTTTCGCCACAACCCCGGTAGGGTTTAGGTCCTTAATTGTGACTTTGCCACAGGCAGTAATTTGAGTCTCAAGGACTAAAAATTTATTTAACCGCAAGCTACTTTTTGTGTTACATAAAGTACTTGCACCAAGAAATAAAGTTACAGACTGTACCGTATAATTCATAATTCATGTCTGAAGTGGATTTTGAGTGAATGTTCCTTTTAGATAGTTTACAATAGAGCACATCATTCCTTACAGATTTCAATAGGCCGGACGTGTTATGGTTTCTCTGCTAATTTCCCCGGCCAAACTGCAGACAAGTGAAGGACCATTGCAATTGTGTCCTCCAATGTCCTTTACTCTACCCACGTCTAAAGCTTGATTTATTAAAATCATTAAAATGTCTGTGGCATCCATTAAAGAGCAGAATCTCGGTAGAGTCAATACTCTCAGGGTAGTTAAGGTAACGGGTGAGCGTTCTCTTAGCTTTCAAAGAATGCGTAGGCCGTACCAGGAACCGATATGATTGTCTCTGTCTGAAACATTGATCAAAGTCAGAATTCATAGAAGCCTTGGCTTAAATTAAAATTTTAGGGCCTTTAGGAGACGCTCTTATCCAGAGCGACCTCCATTTTCCTAATTTCAGGGACAATTTCTCTGAAAGCCACTTGGGGTTAAGGGTCTTGGTCAGGAATCCAATTACAGTAGTGCTACAGGTAGGATTCAAACCCGCAACCTGTTGGTTCAGAGGAAGGAAAGGAAAGAAAGGCATTTGTGTTTTTCTGGGAT
The DNA here is from genome assembly GCA_032718565.1 of Distichodus sexfasciatus. NCBI lineage: Eukaryota > Metazoa > Chordata > Actinopteri > Characiformes > Distichodontidae > Distichodus > Distichodus sexfasciatus. The sequence continues at coordinate 952,655 of JAVGVS010000160.1, read as the reverse complement.
TATCTGCAGAAATCAAAGTTTGACAGCTCATACCAAAAAGTCTCAGGAGATGTGGTGCCCCGTATATCTGAGACATTGACGTGTCAGGGTGGTTGGCTAGTATCTCGGCGTACTGCGGCCTCTCGAACTTGTAGAGGAGCTGTGTGCCCAACATGACATTGAAGTACTCGCGGATGCCAGCAACCACTTCATTTACAGCGTACTCCCTAAATAAGAATGAAGAACAGTTAACATCAAAATTATTGCCTTTAATAACCACTTAAAATTCACACAAATGGCCCAGTTTTCACAGTGTAACAAACCACAAATAACTGCTCATATCTATTCACAATAGGCTGTTCTGTCCATAACAATTATGTTTTTCAGTAGAGAAAGTGGATGAAAGTTCCATGAATTAACCAGAAACAAAGAACTGTAATATCTATATTTTGGCTGGCCTTGGTTTTTTGACTCACTAATATTCCATGCTAAATGTACGTACTTGTTATCACAGTTTCCTCTGGACTTCTTATAATTTGCATAGTCCTCCAGGACAGCATCAACATTCTTTTTAGAAGGCAGGTGAAAAAGCTGTAATAATGAGTCAAATTTATAAATGAGCACATGCATACAATTAAAAGAAATAAATCATAAAATTCATTTTAAAAGTTTACAATTAGAGCTGCAGCAATCGGTTCTTTTTGTAATCGAGTATTCTACTGATTTTTTCATTGTTTAATCGGATTAATTCCTTTTATTCAGATAAAGTCTGAAAAGGTACAACCAATTAGCTTTTATTTCTGAATGTTCCTTTTTTAAAAATCAAATTTAACCCCTATAGTCCTGAGAGAATTTGGAGCTAACGGCGCTCATGCACACGGTCATTAACACAGCGTGCGTGTTTACATCATGAAAAATGTCATTTATGCGTTTTGTGCATTTACTTCTGTTTTACTGCAGGAACATCTCACAAATACTTTCACATACAGAGGGATCAGGTCTCGTCTTGATCGCGCCACTGAAAACGTTATGTGTCACTATTAAGCGTCCGTGTGAAATACAAGCGGAGCTGCTCTAGCGAGTAAAATGAATTAAACCAAGCTTCCATTCTAGAAAAATTGCCTCAACCATTGTTTGTAATAGAATTATTCGAGTTATTGGAACAATGGTTTCAGCTCTACTTTACCTCAGTGCCACTTTCCATGCATAACGAACTGAACGGCCCAATGTCACCGATACCCGATCCAGCTGTTTGAGCCCATTATCGACCGATACTGATCCACATATCGGATCGGTTACACCTCTAGTTTAGGTTCAGGGTGTCCTGCACTACTCAGATTTGTCATCACTCAGCACACTTCTGATGAAACTTGCCCTGTGCCTGTAGAAATGTTTAGTTCATTAGCTTTATGTAGTATAAAAATGCTGAAACTATAGACATAACTACTAGAAATAGTAAGGACAGTGCCTGTTTTATTGGCTTGAAGAGTTTTTAATTATGGATTCTATGGCTTACAACTATCAAGTAAAAAAAGGTTAATGCCAGGCGGAAACACTTCTTTATCCATTTGGTATCTGTCGGAATATAGAACTATTTTTTCATAACAAATAATGCATTTTCTATATTTCTTCTATCCTATTGATTACTCTCTAACATGATAAAATTGAAAGAAAAATCTGATCAATTGAAAATAAATAATACTAATGTTTTGGGTCATATTGAACCGATTTGGCCCATAAAATGAGCTGCTTTTGGGCTCTCTGGGAGAGAAATACATTTCCCAAAATCCCCCACACAGCTCTTGCCACATCACAACAAAATGATGGACGCACGTTGCAGAATTAACGCTGAAAATCCCAATAAATGGCCAGACTGTGAGTAGAACGCTGGTTGTTGTGGTTAGTTACCAGCTAAATTATGAAGGGGAAGATTTGACTGAAGCATTGTAGCGAGTGGCTCACACGCTACTGCACAAACAGCTTGGATTGCCACCTAGGTCTGACCAAAAATTCGCCAACCCGACCAACCTATAAGCAAAACGCATCTAACCTATGATATTCAGTGTCATAATTTACGTATTTACTTCTGAAAACGTAGTGCGTTCGTTTAAAACATAAGCGGAGCAAAGTCAAGCAACTGAAAAAAAATTCAACAAAGCATTGATTCTAGAAAAATTGCCTCAACCATTTTTGTAATCTAATTATTCGTTATTAAAATAATAATTTAAGCCTTATTTACAATAAAACTTCAATTTCAAAACAATTACATTTCAAACCCCCTTTACTTAGAGAATAGCAAATACATTTTAGAAAAAATGCTTGACACATAATTCACACTCTAGTTGTAACAGTATCTGAACCTTAAAGACTTTGGGCTGGTTTCCTGAACATGGATTAAACCTAGTCTTGCACTAAATTGCAGATATAATGGAGATTCACCACTGAACTTCATAGACAGCCTAAGCTTAGGCTTAATCAATGTCTGGGAAACTGATCCTTTAAGTTTAAGGGTTACCTGTTTCTGTCTGGTGATCAGGTCCCAGTCATCTACCAGCCATGGTTTTAACTCCTCAGGAATCTTTACTTTTACCTCCACTCGGTTAATAAAGGTCTCCTCCTGCGAAAATGTCATTGGGGGAGAAGGTGAAGAGCTGAAGTGACAAAAGGTAAACAATGCTTGAGTACCGATAAATTCCATATTGTGGTTCTTTATTCACATACGCTTTCCACAGTCGGGTCAACACGTGCCCTCTTCTTGCGGGGAGGGTGAGGCATTTCCCCAGTGCTGGTTCCCTCACCGGCTCCCGGTGCTAAAAGGTTAACAATATAATAAACATTACAATCCTTTTTCAATTCAGCAATAACAGTAAGGACACATGTGATATAACTAAAACAGACAAACAACACAAGAACACTGGAACTTACTCTTTTGCTTATTCTTTTTTGTTTTCCTAAAAAATAAAATGTAAATACAGATTTGATCAGTTTTTCTACCAGTTTCAATTATGAGCAGAAGATAAAAAAAGAGCTCAGAACAGGGCTTCACACATAGTCTGCTAAGCTTGTCTTAATTTGCATATGAAAGAAAATGCATGTCCGCAAAGACCCTGAAAGAAAGGGTAACTCACACATCAACGTTTTTCTGCTGCACAGCAGCTATTTTCTTGCTTGGTGCGACTCCCCTCATCCTTCCCTCAACATAGTGGTCTCTATTTAAAAAAAAGCACAGTTTGGGCAAAATTTAGCCTCAAAATATCGACATCAGAATGAGTGAAAAAGAAGCATTATTAATAATATTACTTAAATAATATATTGCATTGTACAGCTAAGGTTATTTTATCAAATATAAAAAAAATAAATATAATTCAAAAGAAAAAACAAGCTACGTAAGTTTTATTGGTCGCTTATTTTGGCTTTTACTTTATGTAAAAGATCATCTGAAAAGCAAGGGGTACATAAATGTGTTCTTCATTACTATTTTACTGATGCAGCTCTTGTCAGAGATCAAACTGAACTCACTGATTTGCCTTCTGAAGCTCTTTCTGTTTCTGCAGGTTACTGTCCACATATTTGAGCACACGGCTTTCAGGAACCCATTCGTCCCAGCTAACAAACACATCACAACACAGTTTCAGATCATACAAACAAGAACACATAATGATCCTATAAAAGTATCCTTAGGCAGCAGCTGAGAACTTCATATTTGCTGCGTGTGACTGATTATGGCAAATGCACTTACTTCTTATTCCATCCACTATAATGAATGAAGTATTTCACTTGCTTGTCCTTGATATTGATTTTTACACACTGCAAACAGAGACGTTACCATGAAAAGACAACATTAAACATGAACTGTAACAGCAACGCAAATGTTAGGATCAATCGCTGTTTAATGATCTAATTGTTTATGTAAGCTGATAACACATGCTCTCTCCAGTTAAATAAAGATTGGAATGATCACACTTCAAATAAAACACCATTCAGATCTACAGGTCAACTGAGTTTTTTCCAGCGACACAAAAAGCATTGCCAGGGACAATGAGGACACCATTTAGGTTCATGTTACATTTCCAGATCCAACGCAGATACGGTAGGAATCGAATACCTTAGCTTCGTATAGCAATGGCCCATGAAAGCACAGCACTCGTTCACCTGAAACAAAGTGATGAACAAATCAGTAAGACACAATATACAAGCTTTGCACAACTTAGGGTGGGTTTCCTCTTTACTTCTTTTTTCAGAGGTAATTTCCCATACATAACTATACATGTCTCAAGTCAATAAACCTAGCCCGATTAGGTGTTTTAATTTTTTCATACTTAAATATCTCGGGATGGAAAGGATTAAAAGTACAATCGTGTCACTGCACTTTCAAAGGAACTGTATCGAGGTGGTGAAAACGTGTCTACTAGAAATACATCAGTTTGCTTGTGGCAACAATAATTGCATGATGCAAACAAAAATGAAGGCTAAATGTCCATATGCAATAAAGTTGGCAAACCAAATAAGCAATCAATAAATTGTTTATTGTCAATAAGAGACACGTTTATAATTCATCCAACCAAATCGCAACCAGCTTCCTACACGACGACATAAACATACTATTTAACAAACTGGCTTATTATTCTTAGTGTTAGACAGTCGTATCTGAGCAGTAAGAATGCAACTGTCAAAGAAAATTCACTGTTTTCACAAACCGTTTGAGGATTAGCTGACCCTAAAGCTAACGAGTTTCCACAGCTACTAGCTGGTGTCACTGCTTTCTGATTGACTATTTTTTTGACTTTTTAAAGCCCCAAACCAGTCGGTCAGAAGTTAATTTGTGAGTTACTTGCCCATACATCCATAACGTAAGCAGATTTGTCAGCAAGTCATTTGGCAAATGTACAACTTAGCCTGCGTGATACCATGCTAACAGGCTGGCTTGCTAACAGGCTTTCTAACGTTGGATAACTCAGATCGTTAGACCCGCAGTATATGGAATTAGATGAAATATGGAGGAATCCTCACACCATTTCTCTTTTTGTCTTTGGTTATTTTGCGTAAAACTGTTGTAAGCGCCATCGGTGCTCGCGCGCGCCATTGTGCGTCGCCTAAACAACGGCGCGGGCAAGCCTCGGCATTCTGCGGCAACCGCCACACCTAACGCGCGCTCTTACCTTCTTGAAATTTAGGTTTAGGGTCCTGTTTAGGCGCCATTCACGGATTAAACAATAAAAATAGCTGGAAAATCAAATCCAGGCATCGCCAGCTCCGATTTCATTCAGACACAGTGAAGGCGCCGCACTACGCTCGTTCCTTGACGCATTATTTTTGCGCCGCTTGTCACGTGACCTCGAACAAACCGAGGACATCCGGTCTGACGCTCCCCTTTATCTTTCTACTTTTGTTTTAACATAATAACATTAAGGCTGACCACACCATATTCACCCACCCATTTAATTATTATTAACACTTAATTAATTAACACAAAATGCGTGTCCTAAGTGCGCAATTTCTTTTGAAAGTTATATTGAGGATACATTCTAATTGAAATCAGCACCACTACTACTACTACTACTACTACTACTACTACTAATAATAATAATATATCAATAATAATAATAATAATAATAATAATAATAATAATAATAGTAAACTACTAGTAGTATTTAATTAATTATATAGATCATTTTACGCTCAAGTTAATCCTCTATATATATATATATATATATATATATATATATATATATATATATATATATATATATATATATATATATATATATATATATATATACATGTTAACACATGTAGGATTCAAAAACACTTCCGTCAACCCAGTATTGAAATGATCTATGATAATTCACGGCGACAGCAGTTAAAATTGATATTATTTAAATGCTATAACAAATTGAGCATTAACTTGAGCGTAAAAATGATCTATATATATATAATTATTTTTTTAAACCTGAAAAATGGACTAACTGTGAAAGAAGTGCTTTTAAAATGACCGACTTGGCTGTAGAGGGCATGCCAACCAATCATTTGAGATGGATGGAAGAAAAAAGAGCAAATAAAACTCCCAAAGTGATGGGAATGAGATGAAAAAAAGCCAGTCTTCGTTACCTTTTTTGTGACACTTACATGGCGGGTAATGGGAGTTATTAAAGTGTCAACAGCTTCAACAGTGTTGTTATCATTTTATACACATTAATATTTAGCCACATGGTCAGTAGTCAAAAATGTGGCCAGTGGAGCTGTTGTTAAAAACTCATCCAAACATTGTCCTGGCTTTGACAGTAGAAATATTCGTCCAGAAAAAAAACTGACTTATGGCGTCAGAAATAGAACAGGGACACTGAATACAGGGACAACGAATGGGAAATGAACCAACGTTTTACTTTTAATGTTTTATTCCCTCACGAATGTCACATTTTCATATTCATAAAACCCAACATTGCTGAATATCAGTGTCAAAAGTTCCTGGCTGACTTACATTCAAGAATATACCTCTGGTGTTTATTCATTATGTCGATGTGCTTTAATACGAAAATCAAGTAATTAAATACATTCTTTAATTTCCACTGAATTAATGTGGGGGTTTTTGGTACTCTTCACCCGTTATCGCTTCTATTTTTGGATCTCACAAGAGATCCATGAGAAACCTTCAACATGCAGCTCCTCAGTTTTCTCCTAAACTCCTTTCTCATCAGGCAGTAAATAAATGGATTTAAGCAGCTGTTTGTGTGCGCCAAGCAAATAGTCGCGGGGAAAACGTAGGTGTGCACGATATAGTACGTCTCATCCCAATAAATCACATTTAACTTGACCAGCACCCCCCAAAACGTGATGGCGTGGTTGGGCATCCAGCAAAGAAAGAAGGACAGGACCATGATGGTGATGGTTTTGGTCACCTGGAGCCTCCTCAAGCTGTTGGCGCTCCTCTTCCTCACAAACCTTAGCAGGAGAAAGTAGGAGCCGCAGAGAATTAACATGGGCAAAACGAAGGCCAGCAGGATTTTTTGGAGATGGTAAAAAGCCAGCCAATACTGGCCCGCGGGAAACTTCAGCAAGCAAAGTTTCTCTCCGGCGACGTTGGTGACGCTTGAGAAAAGAAATGTCGGCGCGGTGGCCGCCGTGGCCACGAGCCACAGTCCCGCGCACACCAACTTGACGGCGCGTGGCGACTGCGGCTCACCGTTCTTCACCGACGCCACCAGCGAGCAGTAGCGCGTGATGGTCATGGCAGTGAGGAAGAAGACGCTGGCGTACATGTTCATCACCGTGACCGACAGGACTACCTTACACATGGCGTCTCCGAACGGCCAGCTGAAGTCCAGAGCCGTGTCCACCGCCCAGAACGGTAACGTGAGCACGAACTGGCCGTCGGTTAGCGCCAAGTTGAGGATGAAAAAGTTAATGCCAGAGTTCCTTTTGCCCGACGGAGCCCTCATTAAGAACACCACCAGCACGTTGCCGGCCAGACCGGTGACGCACACCACCGAGTAGATGATGGAGATGGTTATCCTCAGGACCGGACTTCTGTCCGCGGTCACGTCGATGTCCTCCAGACTCCCGAATCGGACGTGGTCCGCGGACGTGCGGTTAAAAGCCCCGCTGCTGTTCGACATGACGGCTGAATGGAGGCGCAAAGCTCTAGTGGCGCATACGCACCGAGACGCGCCGTTTTATACAGGACACGTCGCCTCACAACCCGACGCGGCGCAACTGGGATTGGACAAGAAACTAACTGAGGATGCCGAACGTGGGAAAAAAAAACCCTCAAAGCTTTGACACGCAAAAAATAACAATAAATGACTATCGTGGAAATTGTTCTGCTCATAATCACTATGCTTTTTTATATTAAGTTATAGCGTAGCTTGTAATAGAACACTGACAGCAGAGACGGTGAGTCATAAAACATGCCTATAAATAACTCAATAATTCAACAATTCAATAATATTAATAATAGAACATTTGAGTGGAATTTTTCTGGTGAGCCAAATATGTTAATGGTTATTTTTGAATAGAGGTAATAAAACTGATGTGTTTTGAGGGGGGAAAAGATTGCACTGAAAACCTATTCCCCATACAAAATAAACTGATTTCTGTAATATGACGGAAAACATTAACAAATATGATGGTAAGGTTTAAAAACAAACTAAATATCATTCAATAATAATAAGACAGAACATCTGACTATCGGTGAGGATCAATCCTGCAGAGATCTAAGTATGTGATTTAAGTAAGCAGGCTTAACTAGTTGGGTTGTTAATTGTTTACAATCTACAAATAGCCATCATCCAATAATAATAAAAAGGACCACTTCACATTTGGGTAATCGCTCTGATAAATGTTAGTTATGTTAGTAGTCATATTTGAATTTCAACAAGGCAATAAGTACCCTTATACCATTCAATAATAACAAATAGACAACTTTGCTTGTGAGGGAGTGTGTTTATTCTGAGGTACAGCTCAAATGTAACATGAAAAATGATTTCTAAATAAGTTGTAGAAAAGTGATAAAGTACGAGAAGTGTCCTTAAAACACAAATCAATCAACAACTGATACATTGTATAGAACATACAAATAGGGTATAAATAAAAATGACAATGCTGTAAATGTAAAAAAAGTGTTTAGACAAAGATACATAAATGAACACTTGTTTTAAAAAAAAAAAAAACTAAGAAAAGTGCTTACATTCATACAGCTATATAGACATAACAGACTCTGAGGTTTTCTCTAAAGTCTGCTTCTGCACTTCAACCCTGGTAATAATCTGTGGTCTCAATAAATGTCATTCTTAAAACAAAACTGGCTATCAAGAAAAATCAAATCAGCAGCACGGAGACAAGACCTCTGCAAATGTGTTCATTAGATATGTTCATTAAAAAAAGCACCCCGAGGATATGCAGGAGTCAGAACCAAGAGCAGGAGAGCTGCTCGTTACTGACACCTAGAAGCTGGTTGAAGACGTGCAAACGGCAGCAATGGCAACAAAAATATAAAGGGTTTGCTAAGGTTTAAAAATAAGAGGTTTTAGGTTTTTTTTTTTTGAAAACATGGGTTATAAAGCTCTTGAATTGGTGATTTATAGGAATCTTTGTGTTTGAATCATGAATTGATCATTTTGGCCATTTCAGTGAAAGCAAATAATTTGCTAACTCAGTTTAAGCATCAAGTCCTGAGGTGAAAAGGGATACTATAGACAGAAATTACAGGTGGGTGTATTTGGTTTATTGCACCTAAACCTTACTTAAAAGTAATGCCGCGATACAACATGCCTTTAAAGCAAATTACAAGTTTAAAAGGACACGTTCTCCATTCCTACTGCTGCAGCTCCTAGGGTTTTCTGCGTCTGCAAGACAAACCAAACGTCAGCATTTTCAAGGGTCCGACATAGTGCCGGGTAGAAAGCAGAATGGGTCTAGAATTCCCCTTTAAAGTGCGAATGAGCTTTAGTTCTGGAATTTGCCCGCAGACCACACTGTCAGGTTATGAAGGTAGGACAACTTTATGTTCAGCTCGAGCTTATCAAAAGCCAGACAACAGTTAAGATTAAGTCATGGTCCTATTACCATCATTGATCCAAATCTATCTTCAACAAAGTAGCATTAATGCAGCAAAAGTTGTTAAATATTTTCTTTACTTATCTTTGCTCTAATGCAAAAAAGTAAAAGGATGGTAATGTTGGTGGTCTAGTGGTTAGGATACTCCTCTCTGGACCAAAAGGTCCTGGGCTCGAGTCCTACCCCCACCCCCAGCACTACCGTCAAGGGTCATAAGGGTCTTGTCTGACCCTTACCCCAAGTTGCTCTGCAGAGACTGTCCCTGTTATTAGGAAATGCACGTTGCTCTGGATAAAAGCGCCTGCTAAATGCCATCAATGTAAATAAATGGCAAAACCAGAGAGGAAGACCCTAGGAAACAGGCGGAAAAAAGGGGAACACAGCAAGAAAAATGAACAGAACTTACTTGGGTTGTCCATGGTGCTGGTAGCTAGGTCCCAATTTCGAACCAGCTCTCATCTCCACAGCCACAGAGCACTAGACAGATGAGGTGGAATATTTGGGTTAAACAGGTTGGGGATGAGATGGGGAAAAAAAAAAAAACAATCACATAATACTTAATACAGGTCACAGCTTCTTACTCTGGTCTCTACATCAGTCCAGTCTCCTTCCTCTCGCTGCTCCTTATTTGGGCAATTTTCAGCTGACCTCCTCTTACGATTACTGCAAAAAATAACTCCTGACTTTAGTTTAACATGTCCTATGTCAAGTACAGGTATTATATCCTCTTTAAAACGCTCACCTTGGTGCTAGAGGGCTTTCTTGTTTCAGGGTTTCAATATCAGTGAACTGAACTGCTTGTCCTCCACTTCTGGTTTTTAACACTTCACCCTGAAGAAGAAAGAACAATGGTATAACTAACTGTATGAACACGGTATTCTAGACAGTCTGGACAGAGGAACCATTGTAGAGACCCACCTTGATGAGTTTGGTCTGAATCTCTCCATCCGAGGCCACCTCCTGGTGCGTCAGCATGTACTTGTCACACTTGGACAGGGCTTTCTCACTGGGAGCAGTCACCTTGATGGCATTGGGGACGTTGGGCTGCATGACCGTGTCCAGCTCTACGTTTGTGAGGGGTTTGTGATCCACCCACCTGTCACCCCCGGCCGAATGCGAGCGCCGGTGCAAAGGCCGAACCACTGGCCCGGTCTGTACAAACAAAACGGAACCACCATCAGAACCACCGGGAAACTCAAGAGAAGATATTATTAGTGTTGGAGGTATGAGTGAGTTAGTTTGATGGTTCTCTACTGTAGCATTTGCTTTAAACGCCAAGCAGTTAGGTCGTGGTGTTGAAGCACAAATGTCACAAAGACACAAGAGAGTTTAATAGTATTAAAGAAGTTCTTAACCTCAGCTCACAGATACTTTGAGGGACTGAAACTTAACTGTGCTGCACTTTAAAGTTCCAGAGATGTGTTTGAGACACAATTTGTCTAGTAAAAATAGGCCACATTCAGCAATAATTTCTTTTTCAAGAATATGATCTCACGAAGGTTAAGCTATGAAAGAGTACATCATACAACTGTAGAACTGAAGGAAACCCATTAAGCACAAACATGCTAAATTTGCTTAAGAGCGCTCTTCAGCAGTTGTAGATGGCGTTCTTACACAGGAACAAATTGTAAACAAGTAAACACTGGTGAGTGCTGGTTGGTGAATTAGTTCCACAGAGTCATCTCTACTAGATGTTAGTGTCAGCTCTTCCTACAACTACTGAGAGATCTAACACTAACCCTGTTACCCTTCTCTCCTGGGATTACATCTGCTTGCTGAACATGTTCCTCACAGTATCCAGCCCAGCATCTGCCTGCTCTTCTGTTATAGCGGTTGGGAAAATCCTGATCTCTAGTCCTATCATAGGGAGGTGTGGGTCTGTCATGCCTGTCGATCTGTGGTGCTCGCTGCTCCCAGTCAGAGATGCAGGAGGCCACACACTTGCTGGTGAGATTCTGAAGGAGGTGTGTCGACCTTCCGGAAGTGTAAGGAGTACTAGGGGTAAGGGGCTTATAGCAGACATGTGGTGGTGGTGGGGGTACCGGTGCAGGGGAATTAAAAAGTGTCCAGTTAGTACAGTGACGGGACAAGAGAAATGGTGAAAATGAGCACAAGTGCGTTAATACTTGAAGAATATATGTTATTAACAAACAATTTTGATTTAAGTCTGCAGCAAACCAGAAAAGAAAATCATACAGACGTACAGGTACAGGTGAGGGTGAAGCTGATCTCTTGGCAGGCACTCGGTCCTTCTCGCGTGAAGGGCGTTGTGGTTTTTCTGGTCGCTGTGGTATTTCCGGGCGACCGTCTGTCTTACTCTCCGTCACGATGGCTTTGAGCTGCTTCAGCTTCTCATCCTTCACCCACAGCTTGTTCTGCAACTCCAGCTCTTTGGCATTTACACGCCTCTCCTGCACATCGTCACAACACAAGAGCTGAAATTTCCAGCTGCTAGCAGCAAAGGCTGATTCCTGCACATTATAGACCTTGAGGTCAGTATAAAGACAGAGAGACGGTTACTCACACACTCCTTCTGCCATCTGAGCTTTTCGTCTGTGACCAAGCCCTGCATGTGGGTTTCCATTCGCTTCTTCTCTGTGAGCTCCTGCTGCAGTCTCTGGGCTCTGGTATCCAGCTCACGCTCCAGGGCACGTTTGTCCTCCTCATAGATGTTTGTGGTTTTCTGGAGAATGTCAATCTGCGCACAAATGAAGCAGCAATGAGCCAAACTGACCAGACACTGCTCCCATCCCCTTACTTACTTCATTGCCCCAGAAGTACCTTGTACTCCAGCATCTTGGATTTCTTCTCCAAGCGGTCGATCTCATTTTTCTGGTTTTGAATCATTTTGTCTTTATCGGCCAGTTTGCCCCGCTGCTCTTGAATGAAGTTCTCCTTATTCATTAGGTTGCCGTCCAGATCCTGAAGCATGGACTTTAGAATATTGGCTGCAACGTGGAGAGAATCAAGATCAGTTAGATCCTCAGTAGATACACTGAAGACACACTGCAGGGGAAAACAGAAACATACCAGCTTTATTGTACTCCTCTGTTACCATCTGGTGGATCCTCTGCCTGTTCTCCAGAACTTCGATGAGTCTGGGAAGCGTGTGGTCATCGGCAGGGTCGGAGATCTCACAGGGGGGCAGTGGAGGCATACTCTGAAGCATCTGACTCAGGGTTGAAGGAAGTTCTGGACGGGACAAAACCTCCGCAATCAGAAACACCACAAACTGCACTGAAGTGGACCACAAAATCTGTATAATGCTTTCATGCAGCTACAACGAATCAAGAACAATACCTCCATCTACCGGGCCTCCACGTTCCTCTAAACGACGAGAAAGCTCCTCCTTAAAGGCCTGGTTCCGCTGTCGACGGCCTGCAGCAAAGCCACAGATGGGCCGGTCAACAGGTCGAGCCACTTCTACCTCCTGAGTCATCTCTGAAAACCGCATCACCAGCTACCAGGCAAACAGGGCACAACATTACCACAGTGCTGGAAACCAAAAACCACTAGAATTCACTAATATGTTGCTGGCTCACCATTGTTTCTTCATAGTCATCTGCTTTAGGATTAACACAGACCACCATTCTGACTTTGCCTTCCCCATCAAAATAGTTTTTAAACAGGTGGGTGACTTTAGAGTCTCGATATGGGACCATCTGAGAAGAAAGACATGTTTCATACATTGTAACTGTATCTGGTAAAATAACATCCCAAAGTAAAGCAGTTTATATCTTGTACAAACGTACATACCTTGTTTGTGCCACACATCTGATTTTCTCTCAGAACTTCAATACACGTGCGGAGAGTCATCAGAGACTGATTGATGTTTCCTGCAACGGTGAACATCAAATGTTAATGAAACGAGAATCAGAAAAAAGGAGAAAGGCAGCTGCAAATTACACAAGCGAGGAGCCCAACCTGCTTCCCGAAGACGGCTGCCCTCTGCACGGGTTCTGCTTGTGCGCTCACTGCCGGCCAGATCAACCAGACAAAGCTGGCTCACGTTCACCTGGTATTTGTCCTATAACAGAGGTATATAAAGTTGACATGAAATTGCAAAAGCTTGTTTTCTCTCCACATTCTAAACACTTTATCTTCAGTGTACACAGCAGAGTGATCACCTGAAGAACATTGTCTCCATCTGCATCCAGTGGTGCTTGTGCCAGTTTGACGATGAAAACACTGTGTGATCTGCTAGACTCCCGATTCAACTGAGTGTTTGCAATCCTGCGCTTCTTTTGTCCTGCCAATTAAACATTTGATTAAAACAAAAACACAATTATATACATATGCTGGTTAAATTAGTGGGAATACAGATATTTCCTCTCACCCCTCCAAAAGACCTCAAACGCTTCCTCAGCCGTCTTGACTTCAACCTCAGTGCACCCAGCTACGTACATGTTATGGTTCTGATCTTCTCGCAAGATTTTGGATTGTGGCGCCCTACAAGAATGTTGGAACATATGAGCACTCCTTCAGAGGGAGAGAAACAAGCCTCCAAATACAGCTTCAGAGTGGTAGAGGGCAATTACAGCAGCAACAGCAAAAGCACTAGAAACACAGACAAAGCAGCAAAACCTCTACAAGCACATAAGAGCAGCAAGACAGAAGCTCAGACCACAGCGACACACACAGCTGCACAGCTTAGGCACAGAAATGCTGCTAAACAGACTGGTTTCTCTAAACAAGTTATCCACAGGTGACCTACACGAACTCAATGTTGTGTTTCAAAGGTGTTCCTGAAACATTCCACCTAGTGAAGGAAAAGAAACATTTTATCTGCAGGCATCATCAACCTGTTACAAGATTCTGGCCAAACTGTGGCCAATATGGCATTGGATGTGACATTATCTGAGATGCTAGAAGTTAAATAAACTGAACTCACTTTGGCTTTATTGGGTCAAACGGAGCCTCCTCCAGAAGATCATAGATGTAATTATTGTATATCTCAATGTAGGAGACAAAGACGCTGTAGCAACTGTCCTCATCCACACCATCAGCTTTACAAATATCCTCCGTGTTGATCATATCAGCAAAGTCTGGGTCTGTTCGTTGCCTGCAAAACAAGAACTTGTTAAAAATCAAGTCAAGATGAGAGTCAACCACAAAGACAAAAACTAACACACACCTTGTGGAAGGAGTCTTTGGTACTGACTGCTGATTGTCTTTCCTCTGTCTGTCTAAAAGGGCATCTACCTGATTCTGTACTTCCATTCCATTCTTCTCATCGGGTTTGAAAACCTGTAGATTTTTGTTAATAAAAAATAATGAAACAGAATATCAGATAATCCTCTTATTATTCCACACTCAAACAAACCAAACTAAAAGCTGCTTACAAATCTCTTGGCCTGGAAAGCACTAATGCTGTTGAAGATCATGCCCAGTGAACGAGGCAACAGTCCACCTTGGCCTGGAGAACCAGTCATGGTGAAGGTTTTTCCACTTCCAGTGACTCCGTAGGTGAACAGAAGCCCTAAAGAAGAGGACATCATGTGTCTAGGAGTACAAGCTTAACCAAATGATATTCAGCTACAAGTGAACACTTTCTTTACCATTTCTTCCTCGAATCAGGTCCTCCACAAGAGGCTGTGCAACATCCTCAAACAACTCCGTTTGAGTTGTATTTACGCCAAACACCTTCTTGAAGGTATATTGAGTCTGCAAAACAATAAGAACAGGGACTCATGTTGCATAAGCTGTAACAAGTCTCAAAAGTTAACATTTACTACAGCAATTTTAATTTCATATACCAGAAATAGACGTTTTAGCAATGACAACAAGTTATAAGTAATCACCAGTCAGAACTCTAGCCACATAGGACAACAGAAGAAAAAAAGGGTATAGAACAAACCTCTTTAAAGTCACCATTTCTGTTGGCTTTGAGGCCATCAGGAGCATGAAGCTGGATGGTGGTGCTGCTGATCACCTCGACACAACATTCTCCATCCTCTGTACCTAGTGGACGCACACGACAGTAGACCTGCACAACACACAAACTTTCACCATACACTCATTTGTATCTGCACGTCTAGGAAGTTGTGGAAGCCCAGTAGTATCTCTTTAACATGTTTAGCATCCACAAATAAATATAACATTTCTTAAAGCTCATAAGACACAGCAGCTGCATGGGACGGTACATTTATCTACCTGTGCCATGTAATCATTCAAACGTATGATTAAAAGAGTTAACTGCCATCAGTATTAAATATGAGCGGCAACTAGAGCTGAAACGATTATTCGAATAACTAGAACAATTCGATTACAAAAAATGCGAGAGGCAATTTTTCCAGAATCGAAGCTTCGTTTAATTCACTGCACTCTCTAGTGCATGCGCCGCTTGTGTTTCACACGGATGCTTATTAATGATGCACAACGTTTTTAGAGGCACGATCAAGACAAGACCTGATCCCTCAGTATGTGAAAGTATTTGTGAGATATTCCGTGCACAAAACCAGAAGTAAATACGTAAAAACCCATAAATGACATTGTTGCGATGTAAACACGCGTCCTGTTTGGTTCAAAATGACCAAAAACTTCAGTATTTCTTCAGTTTCAATTGATCTGATTTTTTTCTTCAATTTTATAATGTTATAGTGTAATCAATAGGAAAGAAGAAATAAAGAAAATTTATTTATTGAAAAATGTTATTCTATATTCTGATGGAAACCCACCGGATAAAGAAGGGTTAGAATGTTACGCCATAGATAATAAATAGACAATAATAGATAATAAAAACTCAGCAATAAAACAATCTTCTTTTATTGTTCTTTCAGTTCTTTTATTTGACCTAAAGCTAAAAAAAATGAGTCCGTTTTCATCAGAAATGGGCTGATTTCATAACTATGTCAGCATTTACACATCAAACTAAGAGTAGTGCAGGGCGTCCTAAATACTACATAAAGCATGTGTTGCTAACTTCAACTCACACACTAGAATAAGCCTAAAAACAAATGTATTGTCTTATTTTTTTTTTTTTTTAAATCCGATTACTCGATTAGAAAATCAATAGAATACTTGATTACAAAAAGAATTGGTAGTTGGAGCTCTAGCGGCAACAAGTTTAGACAGTTGTTTACATTTATATGCATTGTATAAGAATACAGATTTTTCTCAGCAGATGACTGGAATACTTCTATTCAAAAAGGCCGAAGAATGACTGGGGTTATATTGTAGTTTGGTGGGTCTGCATAATAATGATAATGATGATAATAATAAGTTGAGCCTTCAAATAAAGTTTTTAGTGTATAAGCGTTGAGCTTTTTACTATAGCATTTAAAGCAGAGTAAATGATGTTAATCAAACTAATTTGCCTTCACTGGTATATCATAATAATAGGCAGCAAATATTTGAAGAATTTTCTTGGCCTTAATACGTTCCCCATAACGTCCACTAGGTGTCGCCTCAACTAAATACACTGTAACACGGCCACAGTACGAGCCAGGTAGAATTGTGAATAATAAACGGCATAACGCGATAAAGTGCTAATATACAAACCCCGACAGGATCCTTCTGACTGTTCAATGGCTTTCTAGGTGGTGGTCGGCGCGGAGTCTTGCCCTTCCTGAAATAAAAGAACACGAGATAAAGAGCCATTAGCCCGAACCACACAAAGTTTTCTTAGTTCAAGTGTCCTTCCTACAGGCGAGTCGAGACACGACAACATGGTCTCATGAACGATTCTTTACAAACGACCAAGCGAATAAACAAGTGTCGTGCATTAAACGTGAAGTGAAGTAAACAACAAACACAAAGTCTGTGAACTAAAGTGACCGCAAAACAATCAACATTAGCCGAGCAAACAGAGCTAGATAAAGTCGAGCAGGATTTTCACGAACGGGTCA
This sequence comes from Distichodus sexfasciatus, assembly GCA_032718565.1. NCBI lineage: Eukaryota > Metazoa > Chordata > Actinopteri > Characiformes > Distichodontidae > Distichodus > Distichodus sexfasciatus. The sequence goes on along the minus strand of JAVGVS010000160.1, from coordinate 935,277 downwards.
ACGAAGTATAGGTCGCGAGTTACTACAGGATAACAAACAGCGTTGAAAGAACTCCAGAGTCTAATAAACATTAGAATCTGTGTTAATGGCACTAGCAGCTTCCATAAGAAGGGAACGTCAGTTTCCCAGTTTGTCGGTTAGCAAACGGCCACAAGCGGCGCTGATGGATCTGATTATACAGTTCGCCGCTTCACGTAAAAATGACTACATAACTGTAGATAATACCAAACTAATGAAGCACACAGATTTTTCTTATCAACGCGCGGGAGTACTTACATAGGCCGCATCATTTTTGGTGTGTTTTATTCCAGGTCCGCAGTTCGGTAAACTCGCTGATTCTCCTTCGACAAACAAACGTTGTTGAAGTTCGAATTTTCCCTCCGCCTCCGACAAACCGGACTCCTCCAGTCGCACCAATCAGAGCGCAGCACGACGCCGGAAATCCCGCCCCCCGATCCTTCGAGCGTAACTCCACGTGTGTTGCCATCTAGCGTCAGCGGGAGGGAAGAACAGGCGACGCAACTGGACACGCACAGCAGTAATCAAGTAACGTAATGGTTTTTCCTTCCGATTTTATTTTGCAATTTCATTAACTGTATTATTAATGTCCAAATTAAACAACTGATGTATTATTATACACTTCAGATCGCATCTGATTACGTATTCCAAGTCCGCTGGTCATACCACACCTGTACTCTTTTAAACGTCACTGGCTCCCCTGTGCACTGTGGGATCCAATTTAAAATACTGCTTTTAACATTAAAATCCCCAAAACTCTGCATAGTCGTGCTACCTACTACCTTACTGACCATACTAAATTGTGCACTCCCCTCTTGACGTCTACGATAATCACTTTCTGGTCTACTTTCTGTCCCTGACATTAAAGTCTGTACCATCGGTAAAAGGGTTTTTGTCCTAAACAGCCTCCACACTTTGGATCTCTCTCCTCTTCCATGTTCCCCAGTTAGATTCACCTGGACATTTTAAAACTGCTATTTAAACTCATTTTAGGCAAGAATATTCAGTTTCAATGCAAAGCCTTTGCTCTCATTGATGTTCTTCCTTTTGACTTCATAGTTTTACGTTTATTTGATTGTCTTCGTTATTATTACCTTGTGTTTTTTTGGTCTTATTATTGTCTTATTATTCTTGGAAGGTGTCCTTGAGTCATATGAAAGGCAACCTTTAATAACAAAATATTAATGTTTCTTACTCTATGTTTAATAAAAATGATAGATTCAATCAACACTTCAGCCTGTATACATTTTACATCCCACTTTGACCGTCTTCTTCCTGGAGTAAAGTGACTGGTAGATTATACAAAGACTGACGAACACTCAAAGAAACCCAGCACCTGCTGTTTTGGTAAAGGTGATCATCGGGGATCGAGCCTAGAGCCACTTCTTCTGTAAAGTCATTTTTACTCAGCCAGAGATCCTGTATGTTCCAGTGATGACAAGTCAGTGTAGTCAGTGGAGTATTTTTTCACCAAATGAGGCTTGATTCTGCCATATCTGTGAACATTTTTGTTTTTTCAACAACTGAAAAATTAGAGGCCTGGACTGTCACATTGAGGCCAGAGCTCACAGCCATTGGAGTCCATCCGTTATAGGATTTAAAAAACCCTGATAATTCCAACATTTATGGATTTTAAAATTAGATCATATATTGGCCATGATTGTATGCTTTCCAGAAACACCTATTATTTATGATCTAGTTATTTGAGTGCTCAAGATATCTGATCCCCTGAGCAAGGCTTTTAAGTCTCATTTTGCTCTAGGAAGACTGTGACTATAATTAGGATACTGTAGATGCCCTGGATTTAGACTCTTCTTAATGGCATAACTGTGAATAAAATGACAAAGTTTTAATAAACGTATCAAAACAAACAGTCAAGCACCATATTGGGGTTGGTGCGGATCCCAGTGTCCAAGGGCAGAGACAGCACCATGTTTTAAATGAGAAATAAACCAGTGTTCTTCATCCAGGTGGAGCCACATATTAGTGCTGGCTGGAGTGGAGAAAAGCACTAATGAAATGCAATATTCACTGATTCATCCTACACAAACATCAGACATTTTCTAAAGGGGGAGCCACGTCTGTAAAAGGAGTTGATTTTGTACACATTTTCAAAGGGTTGTGTCACAGGGCATTCAACCTGTGATTGGAAGGTTGCCAAATCGAATCCCAGACCAGTAAAGGTACCACTGAGGTACTCATGAGCAAGGTACCGTCCCCAAGCACTGTTCCCCAGGTGCTGTCTGTGTCTGCTGCCCACTGCTCCTTCATGGATGGCTCAAATGCAGAGGTCACATTTTGTTGTGGTTCACCGTGTGCTGTGCTGTGTTCACAATGACACTCACTCACTTTCACAATGGACCCAGAGTACGTCACCACTCAAGCCTGCAATTTCGTCATTTAAATGTTTAATTGCAACAAAACAGTCACAGCATGAAAGAATCTGGAGATGGAATTAATGCCTCAAGCATCTGGTACAGCACGAAGATCCGACATGAGAAAACGAGAGACACGAGGACGAACCAAAAAGATGCTTGTTACAATGCAAAGCAAGTTACAACAGCTCTTTAAATAATGTATACGGAAATAAATGCACAAGGACTGTAAAGCATATTTGTCAAACAAATAGTAAAAATATAATATATAGATATAATAAATAAATTCTCATTTTATACAAAGGTAGGGGTGTGGTGGGCCAGCGAGGCATCTCATCAAAGGTTCATCAAAGGATAGTTGAGCTGTTTCTGAATGACTTTCTTATATTTACAAAAATATTAGGACTCGTGTGCTGTTAGCAGAATCAGCTACATAAGCACAACTCAGATTAATATGTAGATTAGTAGAAGCTTGAAACGTTTCTCAAAACTTGCATATTTTTATTGCATATTAGATATGTGTACTGGGTGTCCCGCCATTGTGTTGGAAGAAGGCTGGACGTCTTGATTCTCATCTGAGATTCTGAAGATGACTAAATAGCAAAACGTTGAGTCAAAAATCAGCTGGCGTTTGTTAGAAAACATGAAAAACGGCAAACTATCTTCTAATTCACCTTTGTGAGATGGAAACTGCAGGCCCAAGATCAGAGAAAATGCAGAACAGAATGCTAGAGCCAAACCATTGCAGAAGGCAGCATGTACCTATGCTGGAGGACAATAATAATAATAATAATAATAATATAATAATAATAATAATAATAATAATAATAATAATAATAATAATAATAATGCCTGTGTTAGCCACCTGCTGGTAGCATGTCATTCAACTAAATCTAACACAGCTGGGCCAATTGGAAAATCAAGAAGAGGAGTCTTTTCTTTACAAATGCAACTACACTATGTCCAGAAGGGGGAGTGTCGAATCGAATTCTTCTGGAAAATTCCAAATGTTGGAACATGTTTGATGGCTGTAACTGATCTCTTTTGGGGGACCTTTCATGGGACATAACTGACCAGGAAATGAGCTGGTTAAAAATTGAAAGCTGGTGCTTAACACTGTCACTGACCACAAATCTTTCACGTAAGAGCTGGAGCCATAATCAGAAGCTGGAACAGACTAATCGGCATCGGGCTTTTATTTCGCTTTTGTTTCAGAAGATTTTAGTTGTGGAGAATTGGCTCGCAACAGACTTCCTCTTCCGTTGGCGTTGACGGAGGAGAGCTAGATGGAGGCAAAAGCAAAGCTGGAATTAGAGGAGACTGGTTGTTGCCGCCTCATGGCTAGATCCTGTAATGGCAAAAGGAAATGCATTTATACAGCATACAAACTACATAACTTAAAAGCCTCATAAATTACCTGCACAAGAAAGTGTCATTAAATAACATACTGACCCCGAATAAAATAAAATGAAACAAACGTCTGAGGGGCCAGAGTCTTCGGATACGACGAGAAAGAACAGAACTAAATAAAATTTAAAAAAAAAGAGAGAAACTGACCGGGATGAATCTTGAGTCTGTCGATGAGCGGGACTGAAAGTAAGAACGGTTTGAAGTGAAATAAAATAGCAAAAAGAGTATAAAAGGTAGAGAATAAGATAGTCAAGGGACGACACACAGATCAGTGAAAAAACATCTTCAGTATCCACACGAAAAAATATCAACTGAAGTCAATCACTGGGCAGGCAGTGTCCTATTGTTTATGTACAAAAGTAAAACTGAAAATAGATATTTCTTCTCTGTACAGCATTTTTTTCCTTCTCCTTCTTCATCTTCTCTTTTTTATACAAAAGTCTTTGTTCTCTTTTATCCCCCCTTTCATCTGTCTGCCCTCGTCCTCGAGCGTGCCCGAACGGCGTTAAGGGGGCAGTCTTTGGACGGTGAGCGGCAGTCCTCGTGCGGTCAGTCCAGCGATATGACGTCGGGGATGGCGCCGTAGATGACGGAGGTGGCGGCGTCGGAGCGGGAGCGGGACACGGCGGCGTGGGGGTGGTGGCCGTCCCGCAGGCTGCTTGAGGACACCAGGCTGCTGCTGCTGCCACTGCTGCTGCCGCCGCTGCCGTTGGCCGGTGCCAGCGAACCGCTCACCGGCGTCCCCGCCTGCTCCAGGTACAGCTGGGATGAGTTGTAGGGCATGAAGCGGTTGAGCAGCAGCTCGTGGTCCTCCGGCGCAGAAGCTGAGGCCGCCGACGCTGCTGCAGCTGCCGCCATTACCATGTTGTAATGCTGGAGGAAGAGATGGGGGGTGAAAAAATGTAGACGTTGTTCACCGCAAACTAAACATGCCTAATTTACATGCCACCTGCTAGGGTTAGGGTTAACGATACCTCAATACCGATGTAAAAATACTTCTATAAACCCATAGCATCATCGTACATATTGTAATGCCCCTCACAAAGCAAGCATGGAGACGCCATCTGGTTTCCTAACAACTTTTATTAAGTGCAATAACACAGGCCAGTAGCATAGGGGCAGTAACTCAGGAGTGATTTCATATGAACGGAAGTGATCGTTAAATCAGCATATGTGACCCTCCACGGCAAAACCAGTCGCTTGTCGCAAATTTTCAAAATTGAGTTATGATGTTTTCATGAAAAGGCATAAATCAAGCTTCAAAACGATACCTATATCTACTCACAATACAGCTGCTTACTTGATATTTTTAGTGTTTATTTCCAGAAGTGCGTCCATCGCATTATTGTGACACAGCTCCGAGTCATGCGCATTGGGAGACTCTGGGAAATGTAGTTCTCACCCAGAAAGAGAGAATCTATCGAGATATATATTGTGCATTGCAATGTAGCTTAAAAATATGAATTTTTGGGTCATATCGCCCGGCCCTAATCATAGCCGACTTTGTGATAGCGGTAGACCGATTTCAAAGTCAAAGTCAAAGTCTCTGCTATATACTGAACAGGTGTACAGAGAGACGAGACGACGTGGCTCCAGCTTTTACAGTGCAAAAAATACTGTATCAATACAATATTGACTTGTGATTAAACTTGTGATCTACACCCCTACTGTCTATTAAATTCTAACTGGGTTTTTTAGTGTTCAAGAGCTTACCGGATGATTTTCTCCTTGTAGAAACGAAAAGAAATTCAGATCTGTGGAGCAGACGTGATAGCAAGTTAGTTGTGGTGCACAGACGACTTCATGATATGTCAAATTATGGCACATTTTTTAAAGAAAAATGGAACGTTTAATACGAGCTCAAACCTGTTTAAAACATAGCTAGACCTGATCTGCACCAGCTCATGTGCACAAACATAGGAACCCATTAGTGATCTGTCCTCATGCTGTAGACGCCTCATAAAAGCCATGTAATGTTCCATAAATATAAGAGTGCCCACCCTCAAGAACAGACACAAAAATGGCAAGAAAAACACCAGCACAAACGTTAAGCTTCTGCCTTCAACTGAAGAGGCAACGTGTTTCAGCCAACAAACTGCCATACAATCTTTCCAGCACTACGAGGAGCACAACAGCCTCAGGAAGGAACCGTTTTCTCACCTGTCAGGTCACTGGGTGTGTGGTAATAGTGGCGGTAATCCTGGATGAGAGGGGGAGGAGGAGGGATGTAGTTTGTGTCTACCGCAGGCATGCTGGGAGTTCGCGTGACCGGCGAGGCCTGGTGATGGAGATTCAAAACCCTGCACAAACACAAGGAGGGAACAAAAAAAGAATCTGATTTAAGTAGCAAAAAATTAAAAGAAAGAACGACTTAGATATTAGGGGTGTAAAGGATACATCGATATACACTACCAGTCAAAAATTTGGACACACCTTCCCATTCACTGTTTTTTCTTTATTTTCATTACTATTTACGTTGTAGGTTCTCACTAAAGGCATCAAAACTATGAATTAACTGTGTAAAGGCTGTAAGACCCAGAAAGAGAGTGATGGAGTGCTGCGCCACATGGCCTGGTCTCCACGGTCACCTGACCAAACCCAATCGAGATGGTTTGGGATGAGATGGACCGCGGAGTGAAGGCAAAAGGGCCAACAAGTGCTCAGCATCTGTGGGAACTCCTTCAAGACTGTTGGAAAACCATTTCAGGTGACTACCTCATGAAGCTCATCGAGAGGATGCCAAGAGTGTGCAAAGCAGTGATCAAAGCGAAGGGTGGTTATTTTCAAGAATCTAAGATATAAAACATGTTCTGGGTTATTTCACATTTTTTATTTACTACATAATTCCATATGTGTTCACTCATAGTGCCTTCAGTGAGAATCTCCGATGTCAATGGTCATGATAATAAAGAATAAAACATTGAATGGGAAGGTGTGTGCAAACTCTTAGTAACTACAGGCACACGTTAAGAGACGTTGCTGAGACTGACCCCTTGCTAACGGGCGGCGAGGTGGGCGAGAGAGACGGACAGCTCCGTTTGGCTGGAGGCTCGTCCTCGGTGTCGTCGTCTGAGGAGCTGTCCAGCGTCAGGTCAATCACCTCCACCTTTTTACTGTTACTGCTACTGCCGTGGGACGAGCTGTTCCTCTGGTCCGAAACCACCGATCGACATGAACCTGGCACAGGAAGGAATAGTTTGGATCTGGTAGGCATGCAAACAATGAACAATTCCACTGTTGTGGCTTTTACATGTATTGGAAAACGTTGCATCCTCATTTCAACAGTTTACTATTGACATTCCATAATACAGGCAGTCCCCGACTTACGCTGGAGATGTGTTCATCGTACCTTGAAAATATCGTAAATCGAGACATACTACAGTGCCAGCATTCACTACTAATACCAGCAGGAGACATACATGGGGGCAGAGACAAGACAAGACCTGATCCCTCAGTACGTGAAAGTATTTGCGAGATATTCCGTGCACAAAACCAGAAGTAAACACGTAAAAACTCATAAATGACATTGTTGCGATGTAAACACGTGTCCTGTTTGTGAGCGCCCGTGTTAGCGCGCCATTACTCGCTAAAACGCTCCAGTTCAGTTTAAACGTCCCCTTTATTACAGACAAAACGCATATGTTGGCTGATAAATAACCACAACAACCAGCGTTCTACTCACAATACAGCCGTTTATTGAGTTTCCCAAAGATTTTCCATAGTTTATTCTGTAACGTGCGCTAAACGCTTCATTGTGACGCGGCTCCGGGTATCGCGCAGGGAAATGTTGTGGGAAATGCAGTTCTCTTCCAGAAAGGCCAAAAGCAGCTCATTTTATAGGCCAAATTGGTTCAAAATGACCAAAAACTTCAGTTTCAACTGATCTGATTTTTTTCTTCAATTTTATAATGTTATAGTGTAATCAATAGGAAAGAAGAAATAAAGAAAATTTATTTATTGAAAAATGTTATTCTATATTCTGATGGAAACCCACCGGATAAAGAAGGGTTAGAATGTTACGCCATAGATAATAAATAGACAATAATAGATAATAAAAACTCAGCAATAAAACAATGTTCTTTTATTGTTCTTTCAGTTCTTTTATTTGACCTAAAGCTAAAAAAAAAAAATGAGTCCGTTTTCATCAGAAATGGGCTGATTTCATAACTACGTCAGCATTTACACATCAAACTATGAGTAGTGCAGGGCGTCCTAAATACTACATAAAGCATGTGTTGCTAACTTCAACTCACACACTAGAATAAGCCTAAAAACAAATGTATTGTCTTAAAAAAAATATCCGATTACTCAATTAGAAAATCGATAGAATACTCGATTACAAAAAGAATCGATAGTTGCATCTCTAGGCGTGTCCGCGATTGCCTGATTGTTTTAATTCAAATGGGCATTTGAATGTACTACAGACGTCACGCAGAGCATGTCGGTGTCGTCGCTCTCAACAGCAAAATGTAAAGGTATGGCTAATGGAGTTAGAATTAATGAAAGGAAGATATTAAAATACAGGTGCAATAGTTAAACCATAAAAGCGGACGTAATCCCATTTATTACGGAGTCCATTTCTGTGCACAACTGGGCAACGTTACAGTAGGTTTATCAGACCTAGCCCACCAACCAAATTTTAAGAAGTTTTCTTGCTAATAGCCTTCATGGTAAGCCAATCGCTCAGACAGCTTTTGTTTGAAAATGTAAGGCTTTTGTAAAAGATCTTAAATCTGGACTGAACATGGCAACCACAGAGGCTCTGCCAAGACCGGGGCCTGAGTACCCTTAAAGGTCAGATCCTAGAATCGCCCTTGCTTGGGTGTTCGGAAGAGACTAAAATTGGGCTTTGAAAGACCAAAACCAGAAAAAATCTGTGCTCTAACACTGAGACAACTCCGTCACTGGCGACACTGAGGCATCTCACAAGGCGGGAGATCCTGACAGCATCCCAACGTTTCGTACCGCATACTGAGCGATTTTGTTGCATTGCTGGCGTCTTTGTAAGACCGAAAAAGTCGAACCATCGTAACTCGGGGTCCATCAGTATTTATGATCACAGGATATATATTTTTTTAAAAAAAGATTAACAAGGATCGGTTCCATTTATGTCCCCTAGAGGGCACTACTCACCCTCCAGGCCATTAGAAGAGGCAGACACTTCCTGCACCACTTTCTTGGATCTCATTGGAGCCCAGCTGCCATCCTCTTTAAACTGGATCTCATCGCAGTCTACACAGCTGTTGAGGATCTCCATGAACAACCTGCAAGCAGAAAACACAATATATCAAGCCTCTCAATCCGAATGCCGTTTTCACCGTGTGTGACGTGGAACATTTCCCACATTACGGGCCCGAGAGGTACTCATCTGCTCCTGTCAAAACAGAGTACACCTCACCTTACGTCATTAACTGGTTCCAGAACACGCAGCAACTTAAACTGAAAAATTACAAGTACAAACAAAACCCCCCAAAAAGGCGACCCAGACCCCTCATAAACACACTAAAACATCTTTAAAAGTGTCCTCACACGGAGATACAAGTCATTCAGAGAACCGCTTAATCGGTGTTGCAGGGACGCGGAGATGCGTTCTGATCGCTGGCGATCATCCCAGCAGTGTTTCAACGTAAAACGTTACATTTTAAGCTGAACCATCGTAACTTGGGACCATCTGTATATATACTTTTGACAGTATTTTATGTATTAAACATTTCATTTTATGATATATTAGGCTTGTTGTTGGTCATTTACACCTTTATGCGCTTGTTTTTAAATGACATAAGTCTGAATAAAACCACTCAGAGTGGTTTTTATAGAACTGTATTTTTTCCTTTATTATTTTAGAAATTTAGACATAACTTCGAAAAAGACTCGGCACAACGCATGGCGAGGTCTAACCATTAGAGATGGGCCGACACCACTTTATGTCCGATACCGATATTGTAAATTTGGATATCTGCCGATACCGATTATTTTTTAAACATAAAATAATGCTTTAAAATGTCTGAATACATGACTGAGATTATTGTTATGCTTAAAGAAATGCTTGATTTAAATCCTGTTTTCCTACTAAAACAATGTAATAATTACACACACACATGTATATGCTAAATTATTTGTTCTCAAAAGTTGTTCGTTTAGACATATATTTCTTCTTTCTTATTGATTACACTATGACATAAAATTTGAAAAAAATTGATCAATTGAAAATGAAATACTGAAGTTTGTCATTTTGAACCAATTTGGCCTATAAAATGAGCTGCTTTTGCAGAGAACTACATTTCCCACGATCCTCTGGGCGCGCCCCGGAGCCGCGTCACAATGATGCGTTGGGCGAGCGTTCCAGAATAAACGATGGAAAATCTATGGGTAAATCTAAATAAACGGCAGAATTGTGAGTGGAACGCTGGTTGTTGTGGTTATTTATCAGCTAAAATATGGTTTGTGTCTGTAATAAAGGAGACATTTTGACCGAACTGGAGCGTTTTAGCGACTAACGGCGCTCATGCACACGGTCATTAACACAGCGCGCGTTTACATTGCGAAAAATGTTTTTATGCATTTACTTCTGTTTTAGTGCAGGAACACCTCACAAATACTTTCACATGCAGAGGGATCAGGTCTTGTCTTGATCACGCCACTGAAAACGTTGCGTGTCACTATTAAGCGTCCGTGTGAAATACAAGCAGAGCTGCTCTAGTGAGTAAAATGAATTAAACGAAGCTTTGATTCTAGAAAAATTGCCTCAACCATTTTTTGTAATAGAATTATTCGAGTTATTGGAGCAATCGTTTCAGCTCTACTTTACCGCAGTGCCACTTCCCATGCATAACGAATTTAGCGTGCACGTATTTACAGATCGGCTCCATAGAACGGCCCAATGCCACCGATACCCGATCCAGCCGTTTGAGCCGTTATCGGACCGACACCGATCCACATATCGGATCGGCTACATCTCTGATAACTATACACTCATCCCTGGTTTGTAAATGATCCAAAACCAGCTGTTTAAGGCAAGCCAAATCTCTTGTTGTGGCAGTGTGTGAAGAATGATTACCAGCTTGCCTGTCCAGAAATCTCCAATAGGGCTGGTTGATGAGTACGAAAAAGCATATTTTTTAGCTGAATGGCGAAACACTATATACAGTAGATCAGAATTGATTCTATTTTTTTTTTTTTAAGTGCGCTCAATGTTCATTTGTAAGACCAAGTCACGTTACGGCATGGATATGTGCAGATGCGTTTCTAATCGTTCCTCGAGAACTATTTATGTACTTTTTAATAATTGCTCGTGTTTATACAGCTTTAGTACTCAGTGGTCTAACTGCATAACTAGGTATAACTCTAATGTTGCAACGTTTCCACTTTAGATTATTGCATTCTCTACAGACGATGGGATTTTGCTGCTAATCTGATGTGTTAAACCCAGACCAATTCCTTTTTAAAACCTAATTCTTCTGACCAGTACTGACCAGTGTCTTTCTAGTGAGTGAGCGAGCCTTTATGGGAAAAGGTGTTGTGTAATGCAAGATAAAACTATATCAATACTAATTTTCCGATATAGTCTGATAATAAATCAAAATATGGCAATACGCCTTTTAAAAAACTCCAAATGCTGACCGGTCAAGAGAATTTTCTAAACCGTATGTACTGAGGTGTTACAGATGAGAGTTACCGACCCGTCGATGATTAGATGCTCGTACGGGGCCTTTTTGTCGCAGACCGGACACACCCACGTGGGTTTCTTCTCGTTCATTTGGATGTAGAGCGTGGCGTCGAAGCACTGCAGGTGCGAGCAGGTCAGCGCTCTGCAGGGAATCATCAGCCGCATCTTCCCCAGCTGGCTCGTGCACACACACACACACACACACACACTTCGTCAACCGCAGCATTTGATCTTTATCGCTCCTATTTCCCAATTCCTTAGAGGCATTATATACACACAGTTACTTAGGACTATTGCACAACCAGTTAAACATGAGCCATGTAAACACTGCGCTGGCACAAAGTGGGGCTGCTTCAGCCGGAAGGCACTGCGAGGGGCAAAGAAAAGAAGTGCGAGGAGGAAAGAAAGGAGGTCACCAAAGCCCTAGAGACTCTGGAAAAATCACTGTTGCATTACCAGGCCAGACAAGAGCCCACCTGAATAACATAAAGTATCGAGGATAGAAAGGGAAAAAGGCAAAAAGAAGAGTCTAAAATTAAACCTGCGTACCGGACAGAGTAGGGACACTCTCAGACTAGTGGTGGCGATCTCACTGTCGGGGTCAGCAGTCAACTTCTCTTTAACTGTGGGGTTAAAAAGTAACAAGAAGTCAAGCGGTTAGGTCTGTTCTGTATTAGTTCGATAAGACATGTTTGCTTTTCTACGCTAATGAACTCACTGAGTGCTCTCGAGTGGTCTGGATTTCTGATGCCTTTCGACCGAAGTCTCTGTAGCAACACTGACGACGACTGCTGTCGGACGAGGTACACGGCCATGGAATAACTCTAGAAAAATAAAGAAAGAATACAAGCCATTAGATACTAGAGGATGCAGGACTGGCGGAAGGGGAAACGACAGTACGGTGGCAAAGTTTGCTAAACTGACAGGTTCTCAGTCAAGTATCAAGCTCAAATTATATATGTGACCCTCCACGGCAAAACCAGTCGCTTGTCGCAACGGAGGTCTCCGAGAAAAACGACATTTTATGTTGCGTGGGGTAAAAATTTGGATTTTTTGTTTTTAGTGTTTTGAAACAGTGGAAGGTCTATACTGTACTGTTGTGAATAAATTTGGCTGAAAAACTTACCCTTTCCATCCTAAAAACGTGACTTTCTTGAGGTGAGGAATTCAATTCCAGCAGAATGTTAAAAGTTTCTGTTTTGACCGCTCTACTTCAATATTTACGGTAAATCCACTGGTTGACTAGCGTGAAGATATTTCTCCTGAATCCATCTTCGTCTCCCGAGTTCAGTTAACCTAACGCAGGTAGACTATCCGTGTGGCTGTAAATGCAGCGTAGGCTACCGTAAATACAAACGTAGCCGCGACCGCACCAAGCGTCTGTGAGTGCTACGGCGATAGTCCACTTCAAAGGCAGATTTCTCCGTTTCTCACTTGGTGTGACAGGAGAAACCCGACTCCTTTGAATGTTGATATCTCAGTCATATGTCGTCCGATTCATTCCATATAGGTATCGTTTTGAAGCTTGATTTATGCCATTTCATGAAAACACAATAACTCAAAAAATTGCGACAAGCGACTGGTTTTGCCGTGCAGAGTCACATATAAAATTCCAGCAAATATAGCTATAAAAATAACATAAGGCACAGCATGACGTTCCTATTTTCTAATATGACTATTCCAGCAAACATGCTAGTTTGGTACAGCAGCTTGGTGATGTCTGAGACTTTGAGAGATCAGTTGCCATCTCACACTATGCATTTAATTACTGACTGCAAAAATTTGTTTTCCATCAAAAATAATAGCTTAGTGAGACACAGCAGCCAACCTCCTAAATTGTAACACTGCACAGTGATCTTTCTCGCTCAAAGCTAGCTGTATCAGTTAGTAGAGGTGTGAACCTTCACTGGTCTCACATTTTAATTACGATTATCATGTCAACGATTTGATACGATATCACCATGGATCACAATGCACCCCATCAACTGAGACTGCACCAGATATGGCATGGAGCACAGATCGGGCAGCCATAGTTACTATCGAATGGTTTTTTTTTAACTTGAATTTTTATTCCGTAGCTTGAAAATCACCAAGCAATGTCAGTATTTTTCCCCCAATCCATTTTAGATATTTGCATTACATTTATTATTCATAAATGTGCCTAAATCATCTGGAAATGTTTGGAAAAATAAATAAATAAATGTTTTTTTTTTAAAAGTGATTTCAGTAGTGAAACTGGATTGCGTGTTACGGAGCACCTGCAATGGCGTCGGTGCCATCGGTTGAAAACCCCGATATAATCTGTTATGGTCTGCCACTGCATCCATGCAGAATCTCCCACGTCTGCATGGCAATGCACTGATTGTGATTCATTTCAACATCTCTAGTATCAGTAACATGGTTCAAAATCTTCATGAGTGCACAATTTTTTTAAACTACAAAAAAAAGTTAAAGCCTGAAGTTATTACGCAATTCTTTCTCCGCATATAACACATAATCCGGCAAGATTTGGATGTTCAGAGCTGGGCCTGAATCTGGATTATTTTTGGGCGCTCTTTGCATTAGCACCTATGTAAGAGACTCAAACAAAGCTTAAAATGTGGCAATGAATCATGTAAAGATCAAGGCAGCTACAAGTCATCACAGGGATGACACAGTGCAAAACTGTGTGTAGGGCTACGCTGGAGTCATTGCTGGATAAGGCATCGTACTAAAGGAACTGTTTTGTCCGACGGCCTTCGTGCCTCGGTCTGAAAACCTCAAATCGGCGGCCGAACTGGAGACGCTCCGACTGAGCGAAAGCAAACCGTTCCTTACCCTTCCTATCTCTGATGTCCACGACACCACAATAGTGTTGGGGACTGTTGTGGACAACCGGACCAGGGAGGTAATGTTGATGGGTCTGCTTGGTCGCTTTGGCTCCACACCATTTTTAGTTGGTGGAAGATAGCCCTAGACACGGAGACAGCTAATGGTTAGAGCACAAGAATATTCTTTATTTCTCATTTACACATTCATACAAGCACGACGTGCAGTTTTGCACTGCTACGTTCAGAGTCAGTGTAATAAAGGGTTACAAAACATATTAAAGAGATATTAATTAAAGAATACAATTAAAATATATCTCAAAATACACATTTTAATTACAAACAACATCTGTACAGTGTGAAAATGTAATACAATGTATACTGTATGTACTGCATATATATTAGGGGTGTAATGGTTCCACAGTTTGGCCCATACCTTGGTTTTAGAGCCAGGGTTTGGCTGAAACTTTATGTATCACGGTCTGAAGCACGGCCCACGGTCTGTCACATATGGGCTGTGACAATCATCTCACGGATTTTCAATTGGGTTTCAACACTGTTACACCCCTAATATCTATGTAGAGCAAAGTCCAGTGATCTAGTTTGTAGGGGTGCACGATTCGGAAATTCTCACCATTGGATTCAATTTGATTCTTGGGTCACGACTGAATTGAAAACTGAATTGTGATTCACGATTTCATAACGATTCACAACTCGATACGTGTATGAATGTATGAGAGGTAATCATAAGGCCTCGTTCACACGGACGTCTGAACCAGGCGTTTTTCTGGCGTTGGCGGTGCCAGGTGAGCGCCGACCGTTTTTCTGCTCATTGGAGCAAATCAAAGCGTCCACACGGGCGTTCCGCGCCGGCGCTCGCCCGGCTGCGCGTTCGGGTGGCGTCAAATAAACGCTGCACGCAACGTGTTCTTGGCGTCAAAATCCCGACCAACGCGAGGAAAACGACGCTATTGCGAACGCCAGTGAAACGCCAATCGAACGCAGCTACAAAACGCAGCAAAAACGCGCAGGGCGTTCATTTCGAACGTCCGCGTGGACGAGGCCTAAATGACTTCTAATGTGAACTCGTGTCGTGGGGGGGGGAAGAAAACTGCTGCCATTATGTCAGTTGAAAATATGAATCGATTTTTCGGAATGCATGAATCTACTTGGAATCGGCAGAGAAGGAATCACAATTCTTTCGAGCTTCATGGGTGATGACATATATGTCATAACAGCAGGTGAGAGAAGGTTATGTTTCTGTTTATGTTATAATAAACAATTAAAAGCCATGCTGGAATATCCTGGTTAAGAAGTCTCATACCCTGAGGATAAAAGCTTCTCAGTCTCTCCCTGTTTTGCCTATAATACTCCTGAATTTAAGCAGAGCCTGATTAAAGCCGTAAAATAGCCAGTTACTGCGATGAGATGAGTCTAAACATAAAGCCATAAAGGCTTTTTCGATCCTCTTCTGTACCTGAGAAATATGCTGGAATGCTGCTCAACAAAACCTCTAGAGATGCTAAATGACGTGGTTAAACATATACTCACAGGAAGGTTACAGGGCTTCCCATTGACTTTCACACAGAGGTTGGATGGGAAATGGTCTTCCTGAGGACAACTCGTTTCTGATAGACAAAACCTGCGGGAGTGAAGCCGATAAGAGCCAGGTGTCACAACGTGGGCCTATCAAATCGACGCTGTGGAGAAGTCTTCCCCCACCCAGAAACCCAAACAGAACAAGCACTGGAATGTTGGAAAAACCTAAATGTTTAGGAACAGTGCGAACAGCTGCTCAACATCAGCGGCGTCCTTCTTCTTGAAATACTTACAGGTTAAGACACAGATTAGTGCTTCTTTTAAGCAGCTGCAACCCAGGGTTGTAGATTTTGGCACTGCTGCACACCCGTAATTCAGCTCGGCTTCGAAACTAATTAACTGTGATGATAATTCATTGTGTGCTGAAATGAGAAACACTAGTGCAGAGGTTCTGTACTTTCTAACCAGTGCTGGGAGACACAAGTGTACTGTAAATCACAAGAACTTGAAACTGAACTTTTACATTTATTTACATTTACCAGACACTTATCCAGAGCGACGTTCAATTCCCAGTTCCAGGGTTTGTTTCCCTGAGAGCAACAGGGGGTAAAGGGTTTTGTTCAGTGATCCAGTTGGAGGTTGGATTTGAACCCACGGCCTCTTGGTTCAGAGGTGAGTGTCCTAACCACTAGACCACTGTCACCCCACTTTGAATACTCTCAAAGTCAGGCTACACTGAAATGATCTGATCTCACTGTTGGGCACGACCAAGGGTTTTCAACTGGTTCTGTCCCAGGGACCACCACTCAGATGAAGCAGTAATCCGGAGTCTTTTTTTTAAATATTTGTATTAAATTCATTATTCAGAAAGATGTAAAGAAAAAGTCCCTTTCAAAACAAGCTGTTTCTCATTTGTATTCCTAAATGCAGCTGAGCTGCTGCTGCCCATAGCGCCACTCCGGAACTGGAGCGTAGACAACACGGCGGGAGTTTACCTCACGTGAACATAATCAACATGGCTGCTGCTAACAGATCGTCCACACAGTCAGACATGTTCAACACAACACTCCGCCGCTAGACTTCTTCACTGCGATTCCTACACTAGCGCTAGCAAGAAAACATGGCGGATCAGGGAGCACTAACAGTTCTACCTGGTGGGCGGAGCTTCTCAGACAGGAGGGCGGAGTTATTCAAATGTCCCATAATGTGACGTAGAAGTAGGAGAGGAATCTAAGGCTACGTTCACACTGCCAGCCACGTCGTTCAATTCCGATTTTTTGCTCAGATCGGATTTGTCTATCTTGACGGTTCACATTCATAACTACAAGTGACCTGTATCTGACTGTACTGTGAACGCCTCGGTCCTCCGAAACGTCAAGCATGCGCACATTGATACGTTTTTACACGGGTCAACTGTGTCACCAACAACGAAAAACGTCATATCTGTGGGATGAAAAATGGAGGCGTTAGTAGCTCACGCATGTATCGCACTTTGCTCTGGAGGACGACAAACAGTGAATCAGCTCTACATGAGCAGGTCGGAAAGGAGAAAAAAGTCAATTAAATCCCCAACTTCTCCATCCTTCCACTGACTGTTATCGCAGCTCTCCTCCATTTTTACCTTCCCGCGCTGCCGGTGCAGGCTGATGATGTCAGCGCATGTGTATAAGCAAAAAAGCCACATGAATTCCGATCTGAGCGTTCACATTCAGGTCGCATGGCCGCGAATCGGATACGTATCGGATTTAGTACCACATATGAAAGTGACACAAATCTGATTTGAAAAGATTTGCGTGTCCACACAGCCCTGAAAAGATCAGATCTGTGTCACATTAAGGCAAAAAATCCGATTTGAGTCACTTCAGCATGGCAGTGTGAACGTAGCCTAAACGGCTCGTTGAAGCACACGATTTCTGACATTAATAAATGAATACTAACACAATTGACCATTTTTAAAAAATCAAATTACAGTGTGTGTGTGTAGAGGCAGTACAGACCCAAATGGATATCCAAAGAGCAGAAAAGGCAGATTTTGGGAGCTTCAAAAATCTACTTGTTTAACATTTCAAATGATTTAAATAATTGTAATACTGACGTTTATAGTCTGAGAATCCCCTAGAGAAGTGAAGAACATCTTGACAGTTTGGTATCTGAACATCGTGGGAAGGTGACAAAAGTGCACCAATGTTCTCCCGTTGCCTCAAACTCCAATTTCAACAAGTACTTGAAATGTGACCTGATGACTATGGCGCTCACCCAGAGACGTCGACCATTTGCAAATCTCCTTACTGTTTATTGACTTTGCTCCTCTTTCCTGTTGGATGTTGTCTTGCCTGTTTGCATGCGAGTCCTGCATGAAACAACTGAAACTGCACTGCATTCTCCTGTCCGTGTCTGACACTTAAACTAACGAATAAAATCTATGGCAACAATGACAAACGTGTTCCACATACAGTATGTCATGTCAGTCATATGACTCCTGACCGCTGATTTGAACTCTGTTTATTGAAAAAGAAGTGGCGACATTTGCTCATGTGACGAGCCGATGGCCTAAGCAAGGTAATGACGTATCCAACTAACCGATTAGTAAATCGGCTGGCAGCTATTTCAGTTGTATCGATTAGTCGTTACAGCCTCAAAGTGAATGAAAAGCGTTACGGCCGTACCTTAGCTGAACTTGTACTGAGAAGTCACATTTGGTCCCAGAGATGTCCCTGTGAAAACAGAGTGGGGGAGGGAAAAAGGGAGGTGGAAAGGGGGGAGGAGCGAATAAGTAACAGCATACCAAGCATTCTGAAGGACAGCTCAGGCATGTCTAGATCACCCTTGCAGGAGAGACAACGACAACTTATCCAATCAGGTCCAAATCAATAATAGCAGAACAATCAGTAATTAACTCAAAGTGATCCGACTGCTCAAGTCAGAGGCAGGGTATTTCTGCACAGATTCCCACTGCCTTGGATCGAACATCAGGATTATGACACTGAACTGTCTTAATCAAGTCACCGTCCCTCCCCCCCTTTCAACTTACATCGAGCTGCTGATCTGCTGGACTTGTTGAGGCGTCAGGGCGAAAGCAAAGCATGTTTCCTGAAACCTCTGATTGTTGTCCGAGGCTGGAAAACAATACAGAGGAGGGAAGACAGGAAGAAAAACCATGAGAACTCAACAATCGGTCGGTGAACACAGACAAAAGATAAGCCTAAATGGTGGCAGACATGTGGTGGCATCCTGCTTTATAGCCGTTATCAGGATGTTGCGAATATGGTCTGAACAAGATAAAATCTTCTTAAACACTTAAAAAGTCCCTTATGTCTTTATCGTCTGACTCGAAGGAGGGAAAAGAATCCAAACCATAAAAAATAAGAGGTGTAACGACAATTTACAAGCCCACAGGATTTACCCAAAATGAACACATCAATTAGACATCATACATATTGTATTGTCTACGTTTATTAAAAGAGATTTTCGTTGAAAAGTCTGATTGAACTCAGAAAAAACTTGATATCGATGGAAGAATTGTCTTTAATCAGTTGAAGACATTATCTAATATCAATCGCCGGCTCTTGAACTGAATCAAATCGAAACCCGATGGCAGCAGACTTTGACCTCTGACATTGGCAGACGTACACTGAATAAACAGAAAATCGTATCATGATGAAACCTGTGATTTACGTCCCTTGAACGTAATGGTGATACATGGGAGAGAAAGCACCATTTTTCTGCAGATTTCATCTGAAACTGGTCCAAACCCAACAGCTGCTTCCCATGACATACACCTTTTCATCCAAAGTCGAGAGCAAGCATCCATTTTGCTGTTCTTCTCATAAGGAACGTCATTCTAAATCTGTTTACGAGCTTACATATCCAAACCCCAGATCCATAAATAACCCTGAGTTACACAATCCAACCTCCTTAAAGGAAGGGCTTCAGGTGCAAGAGATAAGAGCTGCTCGGCAATTCGCAGCTTATCACACAGGATGTGTTGAACATCCACAGGAAGACCATCACACTCAGAACACAGACATCCTCTTTTCCATTACAGACCCTGTCGTCTGCCGTGACGAAGACAAGCGTGGTGGTTACATAAAAAAACCACGTGTTGCATTAACACCATCCATCTCTTCACTGGTGAGACACAGCAAAAGCTCTATACACTCTTCCAAGCTCTTCTCCAGACTGACTCCTATTCCCTAATAACAGAGCAACCTGGGGTTAAAAGTCTTGCTCAGGGGCTCAGTGGTGGTAGTGCTGAGCGTAGGATGGAGCAGCATTTGAACCCACAACCTCTTGTACATGAATGTCACACCACTGGGCCACCACCACCAAACTGTTCTTCTAATTCCGTCCCTACAGACGTATTTACGTAATAAACCTGTCATTTTAACTATTATAGCAAACATACAAAATAGAGATTGACCGATATATCGGTCGGCCGCTACATCGGGCCGATATTTGGCATTTTTTAAATATATCGGCATCAGCCGGTTTTCGAGAGTTGTGCGTCGATTTATCGTCAGGCACGTCTGTGTCAGTGCCCGCCCCGTGTTATTGTCGCTGTGGAACGGGTGCGTGTGACCTTGTGTGAAGGACCCCAGCCAGTACTTTTCAGAAGAGAGGCTTAAATCCTGATCTTCGCTTTTAACTTAGTGAAGAGAAGGCGACTAGCCTAGATAACCGCTGGAAACTGGCGTAATGCTAGCAAGCCTTCAATCTGCTACAATTCCTGAAGCTTGCGAATTTTTTTTTTTTTTTTTGTAAATGAATCGCGGCCACTGTAGTGAAGTCAGTGAAAGCCTTGTATGCCATCAGGAGAGGTGGGCAATGCAGTTAACTTCATTACTTAAGTGCAAGTACAGATACCACTAGTCAAATGTTACTCCAATACAAGTGAAAGTCGTACAGTCAAAATTTTACTGAAGTTAAAGTACTGAAGTACTTGTTTTAAAAAATAGTTAAGTATTAAAAGTACATCTTTCACAGTATTGCTGCGTTATTGCTACAACACTTACAATACCTAATTGTACAGTGCAATAACTGTAAATGCAGCTATTGCAGTTGGTGGCGTAACGGTAGGGTGTTCGCCCCGTGATCACAAGTTCGCAGGTTTGAATCCAGGGCCGGCAAAGTTACCACTGAGGTACTCATGAGCAAGGTACCGTCCCCAAGCACTGCTCCCCGGGCGCTGCCCTTGTTAGCTGCCCACTGCTCCTTTACGGATGGGTCAAATGCAGAGGTCACATTACGTTGTGGTTCACTGTGTGCTGTGCTGTGCTGTGTTCACAATGACAAATAAACACTCACTTTTTTTTTCTTTCTCCCAGAACATCAACATTCCAACCTGCTTAAAACCCAGCTCTACACCTCTAGCTTCATGACTTTCCAACAGCAACAATGTTTTACTCAAGGAAGAAAACGGCAGAACTGTCTGAACTTGGTTTTATAGTTCCAGTCTACAAGCGTGAAGTAACCCTACTGATTACTGATAGACTGTCACCTGCCAAAACAACCAACCACGTTTTAGAAAAGGGGGAAGAACATCCACTTTATCCACAGATTTGAAAGCAACGAGAACCTTGATAGAAATGTAGTGAAGTGGAAGTCATAAGTTTCCAAATAAAATACTACTCAAGTGAAGTACAGATCCTCAAAAACTCTACTTAAGTACAGTACTCAAGGAAATATACTTAGTTACTGTCCACCTCTGGCCATCAGTGCCGAACGCTGTTGTAATTATCTTGACCCGACACTCACGCTATTTATGTGTGAAGACTGTATGAAGTCTGAAGATGTTACGGTAGAACAGAAACAGGTATGCGTCTGTGTCTATCATATTCAAGCAGTTATATTTGACATAATAAATGCATACATTCTGTTGGTTATGCGCCCAGAAAACAGACGCAGTTGCCACTACAAAGTGTGTGTGCTGTTATAATTACCCTGACGTGACACAAGCGCTACTTGTGTTATTGCGCAACGTCTATTTTCTGTACAAATTCTATGAAGTTCAGCACTGACAGCGCGAAAAGAAGGCTTTGCAGTTCATCTGAAAACTTTTAGAACACTACCCATCTCTGATAGTCTTCATTTTGGGCGCAAACACAGTCAGAATGTGCGTCTTTTTTTAAACAGTAAAATCTTCAGACTTCATACAGTCTTTACACATAAATAGCGCATTTGTCACATCAGGGTAAGTATAACCGCGTTCAGCGCTGACGGTGCGCTAAGTTTTCTTTCCGTGCAACAGTTCAGTTGAAAACTTTTAAAATACTAGCGCGTTTCTGACGAGTGGCCGCGATTAATTCGCAAAACAAAAGGTGACAGTGACACCAAGAATGTTCCAAGAACCTAATAAAATTCAGCTTGGCAAATGCTCTAGACCTTTTATCTAAATGTGTATTTGACAGCTTTTAAAAAAAAATTACCTGTTTTGTTTAATAACTGGTTTATACAACATTTTTAATTTAAAGACGTGGAGTGTAATACAAGTGCCGTGCACAAAATGAACATTAAAGAGACAGTTCGATAAATTTTGGGTATCTGCTGTTATTGTCTGCTGTTATATATTAAACAGAGGGGCAAATATCGGCCAAAAAAAAAACGGCAACATATATTGGCCATCGGCTGACCCTGACTTCTAAACATCGGCGTCGGCTACAGGAAAACCTGTGTCGGTCGACCTCTAATACAAAAACCAGGCAAATGTTTCATTACTAAGAATTTTGTTGTAATGGTTGTGTATTTTGTGTGCCATGCTGAGTTGGTAAATGCATTGAAATGCAATTCCACAGACTTTTAGGATCTATAATTCAAGCTCACAGTGAGGAGTTCCCCTGATTCTCCAATTTTGCCTGTGATGCCTGATATATATGGATCACGCGTAATAGCAATTTTCTGCATGATTCATGCTTCCATTGCGTGAAATGAGTATATCCGTCACAAATATACACCAACACCAACACCGGGAGTGGAAAACACTAAGTGTATGCTTGTCTTACTCTACATATAATTGCACACAATTTTCTTGAATGATAGCCCTTGTGTTTTGCTCATGCAGTCATGGAGCTTGTGGTTGTCACATGCATCTTACTGTGCACAGGTGACTTAAGTAGAGCCCTAACGATTTACGCGATGCCGAAAACGCGGAATTCAACAAAATGGAATCCGTTGTAAATGTCGTACAATTCACTGACATCGGTGTGTGGGCAAAGCAATGGTTTCTAATCAATTTTTGGCCGCTGCAGCCCCCTGTACGTGTTACCTGTTGAGGCGGGACTCAGCTTTCCACACACACAAACGCACAGACACACAGGGGAAAACGTCAACGGTCAGCTATGGCGATAATGGCGTTCAACCTACACAAGATTAAATCCTTTTTCCTAGTCCGGGCCTCAATCAACATGTCCTCGCTATGACCCCAAAAACTCAGCCTTATAAAACTGCGTCCACACGCTAAAGTGAGTGATTGTCATTGTGAACACAGCACAGCACAGCACAGCACACAGTGCACAACAACGAAATGTGACCTCTGCATTTGACCCATCCGTGAAGGAGCAGTGGGCAGCTGACAAGGGCAGCGCCCGGGGAGCAGTGCTTGGGGACGGTACCTTGTTCATGAGTACTTCAGTGGTACCTTTACTGGTCCTGGATTAGAACCAGCAAACCTTTCCGATCACGGAGAGGATGCCTTAACCGTTACGCTGGCAACTGGTCCTACTTTGAATGTCCTTTCCCGATGATATGACAAAATAAATGGCTACTTTGCCTCTTAAGTAGCAAGCAAAGTACAGCAATTTCAACCATTCAATATACCAAAGAGCGTTTCCCAATCCCAGTCCTCGCGGCCCACCGCTCTGCACAGATTCGCTATTTCCTGCACTGTCGCACGCTGGTCCTACGTTGCTAATTAGCTAATCAGTAGCATCAGCTGTGCTGTGGGTGGGCAAAGTCGAACCTGTGCAGAGCGGTGGGCCACGAGGACCGCAAGCTAATGGGATCGGACACTCTTATATAGAGTTGCTAACATTTCCTAATTACAGGGACGGTCTCTCTCTGGGGCAACTTGTTGTTAAGGGTCTTGCTCAGCGGCTCAACGATGGCAGTGCTGGATTTGAACCTACAACCTCTTGGCGCATGCAGAAGTATCCTACCACTGGGCCACAACCACATCCTTGCTTCTAAAAATTCTTAGATTTTTATCATAAACGATCATTTCAAACATCATAATATTCTCCCTGAAATGCGTATTAATGAAGTTCAACATTTTCACCAGAGCCCATGTCCCTAATCCCAAGATCAGTCATGTCCACACTTGTTTTATAGCAAGACACACGCACTAGAGCACGTAAGGCTCAAAACAACGTTTAGTTACGCTACCAGTCAAAAGTTTGGAGACACTCACTGTTTTTTCTTTATTTTCATTACTGTTTACGTTGTAGATTCTCACTAAAGGCATCAAAACTATGAATTAACTGTGCAAAGGCTGTAAGACCCAGAAGGAGAGTGATGGAGTGCTGTGCCACATGGCCTGGCCTCCACGGTCACCTGACCAAACCCAATCGAGATGGTTTGGGATGAGATGGACCGCAGAGTGAAGGCGAAAGGGCCAACAAGTGCTCAGCATCTGTGGGAACTCCTTCAAGACTGTTGGAAAACCATTTCAGGTGACTACCTCATGAAGCTCATCGAGAGAATTCCAAGAGTGTGCAAAGCAGTGATCAAAGCGAAGGGTGGTTATTTTCAAGAATCTAAGATGTAAAACATGTTCTGGGTTATTTCACACTTTTTGTTTACTACATAATTCCATATGTGTTCATTCATAGTGCCTTCAGTGAGAATCTCCAATGGAAATAGTCATGATAATAAAGAATAAAACATTGAACGGGAAGGTGTATCCAAACTTTTGACTGGTAGAGTATGTTAAGTACAAAGATGTACCACCTGGTGGCTAGAGGATAGAATCAAAAGTTGGCTGCGTAAAAAGTATCTGACACGAGCCAAGTAAAGTTCTTGAGAAATAATTTACACAAACAAATAGGGAACTAGTGCTGAGGAAATAATAAAAAATAATCTAAACCGACATTTAGAACTTCTAATCTTGTTTGGATTGATTATTTGAAAAATTATTTTAAAAACCAGAATAAAAAACAGAATTCTGGTAATGTTTCCCCAGTGTGTGCTATGGTGTAACTCCACCTCGTCCAGTCTGTCACATCTGAGTGTGTTTTCTTCAGTTATTTTTAAATGATCAAGATATACACTCTTCCATAAGAAATAATATCCAGGGATGCACCGATATCGATCCGATAATGACTCAAATACATAGCTGGATCGGGTGTCGGTGGCATTGGGCCGATCTCTGGAGGCGATATGTAAAGTGTGGGTTCATCTTTGTCTCCGTTACGCATCGGAAGTGTTACCACGGTAAAGCTGGTTTACTGTTCAACATTCGCGCTAATTCCTACATGTTGATATGACAATGAACGAGCAGCGCAACACACAACCCCAAAAGCAAATCACTCGATTATACAGTTTCATTTTCTTTAACAACACCAGCTCTCGCTCCCAACCTCTGTCTTCCTCGCTGCTGTGTTTGTTAGCGTGCACAGTCTCACGGTCCACAGTTTAGTCGAATCTTGCCATTTATTGCAGACAAATCTTCTATTTTTGCTGATAAACAACAAAAACAACCAGCATTCCACTCACAATGCAGCCGTTTACATTATGTTTTCAGTGTTTTCCGGGACGGGCATTGTTGCACTGTGAAACGGCAACACGCCAAACGACTCTCATGTGGAACGCCATCATGTCAAAAATGTTCTCTCCAAGAAACGAGTCCAAAATGACTTATAGACCAAAATGAGTCCAAATTGGCCAAATCTTCAGTATTTCTTCATTTTCAATCAATCAGAAAATACTTTTTACATTTCTATACTGTTAGACAGTAAAAAATGAATAGGTGTATTATTTGTTATCAAATAACTTTATTCTATATCCAGATGGATTCCAGATGGATAACGTGATTCCTAACCTTATTTTTCTTCATAGTACCAAGCCATAGAATATCTCTGCATAAAAAGACTCAAATAAAACAGTGTTCTTACTATTTCTAGTAGTTATATCTACAGTTCCAGCACTTTTATACAACATAAAGCTAAAAAAGAAAAGAAATCTACAGACACAAGTATCAGAAATTGACTGATTCCAAGACTGTCAGCATTTACACATCAAACTATGAGAAATGCAGTGCAGGACGTTCTGAACGCAACAACATATAGCATGTATCAACTGTGTTTAAACGAACATTTTTAAGATATTATTTTAATAATAATAACTTAGAATATGCATATTGGTGTGTAATTATTACATTGTTTTAGTTAGAAAAACTGTTTATAAGCCAAGTTTTTTTTTTAAAGCATAACAGAATAATCCCAGGCTGCTCCTCACAGAAAAATACACAACGTATTAATTAACCTTTCAAGCCTGATGAACCCAATTTGCGTTAGTTATTAATAACTCAGAATCTCTTTAACTTACAGAAACCATACATATACCGTCAGAATAACAAGACTTAACGGACAGTATATTGATTCTGATTCCTCTGTATGTGAAATTATTTGTGAATAATTCCGTGCACCAAAACTGAAGTAACTATGTAAATCGCATAAATGACATCCGTCGCTCCCACAAACGAGTCTAAATCCCTAATTATAATTTTAAAGTAAAAAGAGATCTGGTATCGGAATCTATATCGGCATCATCAGCTGTGTATCGGAATCGGATCGGAACTGAAAAAATGTGGATCGGCCCATCCCTAATAATATCCCAGGTATAATAGATGGGATAACATTTATTAATCATAATTGACGTAAATATTAAATCAATTGTGATAGTGATTTGAGGTCATATCGCTCAGCCCTGTAGGGAACCCACATTTATAATCTCTCCAGCCAAAACACATGAAACGAGCCTGACCACGAAAACCCGCTTTACACAAGTGAGGCCTCAAATATGAACAACATCCTGTGCTCTGATTTTACCCCACGCAGCTATAAATAGCCCCGTCTGGACTGAATCCAATCTGATAAGCCATAAATCACTCGAAGAGCACCTTGGTGTCCGTGTCGTCGAGTTGGACGAGAGAAAGAGTGGGGGAGGGAGAGACGGGGCTTGCAGAGAGAAGCCCAATCCCAACTCACCCTTATTCCTACCACTTAAGGCTGAAATATTCTTGCTGTGACCTACGTATGCGTATCCGTACTCAGTTGCGTTGTTAACGTTTGTGCTGATATGCTTGCATCCGTACTGTGCGTCGTAAACTGTAGTGTGTACTCCTTACCACCAGGGGTCAGTGTCGAGCCCGCAAACCTAATAAACGAATGAATACCTGTATCTTAAAATCGTCATCTGTTATTCCAAACAAACATGTCTTCAGTCGAAGAAACATTAATCTTCATCATACTGAGACGGCACCAGAGAAGAAAACGGAAATCGCGGAGATGGTACGTTCGACCGCTTAATAGAGCTCGTCAGCAAAATGGGGAATTCTGTTCTTGACTTTTGAGTGCAGATTTCGCAACCCTGCCCCCTATAAATTACGCATATATGTTCCGTTAATTTTTGAGTACTTGCACAAAAACCGAAGCAAAGAACGCTGGATACGGATCGCACCTGTACGTACGTATAGACGTACGTAGTTAACAGCAAGTATATTTCAGCCTTTAGCCTAGCGCCTCTGCTTTGCCTGTTTTTGCGTAGGGAAGGGTGTCCAGATTCTTTTACAAATCGAGGCATAAGGGGTACTGCACCCTCTAGATAGCCCTTAAAACAACAAGAGTACTGACTTGGCATCTAGCGGAAGAGGAAAATTCCTGGAACGCTTTGCAAACCAGAGGCACGAAGACGGAAACATGGCTACGGGTGTGCAGGACTGGAATTGGGCCAGAGTCTCACTCACCCAGGCTGGTGGGCTTGATCAGCTCGTCCAGCACGTCGTAGAAAGGCAGCCTCTGAAGCTTGACGTCCGGGTGGACGGGATGCAGGGCGGAAGGCAGGTGTGGGAGGCCCAGCTCGTGCTTGGGCCCCAGCAGGGAGACAGGCAGCAGGGGCGAGGGGGCGCCGTGGCTGTCGAAGGCCAGCTGGGTGAGGCTGGCGCTCAGGCCGCCATGACCCCCGCCTCCGCCGCCGCCGGCCGAGTGGACCCCGGGAATGGAGAGGTCGGTGGGCGACACCATCTTGGTGGGGAAGCGGCGGCGGTAGAGCTCCTTGATCTTCATCTGTACGGCGGGGCTGCAGCCGGCCTTCAGCAAGTGGAGTGCTTTGGTCAAGAGTTCGTGCTTGCGTCCGTGCTTGTTGCGGCCCGCGTATCCCAGGAGGACTTGCAGCTCCGAGACACGCAGGCTCATCACCATTTGCTGGTTTGATGAAGGGGGAAAAAAAACAAAAAAAAACAAAGGAGGGTGGTAAAATCAGTGTTGTGAGACGACATTAAGAGAGGAATATGTTACATGACCAAACAAGTCATACAAAACTAACTATTAACACTAAACTAAATTAAGCTAAAAGTATGAGTCACACGGCTTACAAAATAACTACTCTCTATTGGCTGGACGGTCTTTAAAGATGAACCACTTCAGAACGCAGCTGTGAGACTAATCTACACGGTTCCACCACACCATCCCACTACTACGGGACCTGCACTGGCTCTCTGTGACCGGCTGCATTAAGATTCAAACCCTTACCACTTGCTTTCGAGTCCAAACTGGACCTGCACCTCCCTAATTATTAGCAATGACCAAGCAGCATGTCATGTCTCGTTCTCTCGGAGCATCAAGCTGCTCGTCTTGACCCATCGGTACCCAAAAAGGAGACGACCCGCATCAAGACCCTTCTCAGTCCCGTTCCTCAGTGGTGAAAGCAACTTCACCTGGTTATCAGAACCGCTGAGTCCCTTAGTGTCTTCAAACATCATCTGATCACCCTTCTCTTCAGGTAACACCTTGGGCCAAACTGCACCTTGCAACTGTCTTGGTTTCTTTACTTCTTTGACTAATAAGACAGCTGGGAAAAGTAATTCTTTGGGAGGGACTTAACTGAACGCCAATAAGTCTAGGCTTACAAGTAGGACGAACGGCTTCTCTTGTAGGGCCCTATAAAATCCGTTTCATTCTTTCCTAAATTCCGGTTTTTCCATTTTTACTCTTCTGAATTCCGTGTTTTATGTTCTAATCATATTTGTTCACCTAAAAAGTGTCTAATCATGGAGTGGATGGAAAAAAGAACAATGCAATAGGAAGAAATCTCACATTCAACTTCAACAAAGTGCTGGGGTTCAGCAGAACATTTACTGCTTTGGTAAAACCTTTACCTGTAAACAACAAAAAACATTTTTTCATGCAAAACAAAATGTTTCTGATGTGACGTCATGTCACGTGTTCTCGCGGGTGCAGTATATTGTGTGCTGGCAAAACTTACAAAAGAGTTGTTCTCCCGATTCATAAAAGTCGTTTGGGTATTGTTCTGCTCTACACTTAGCACTAAGAGTGGAATTCCATAATTTTTTTTTTGAGAATTTTGGTGTTTCCTCAAGCCTCTTCGCCGTTGACTTTTCCCCCTCTGTGTCTGTGTGTTTGTGTGTGTGGAAAGCCGAGTCCTGCCTCAACAGGTAACGTACAGGGGACTGCAGCGGCAGTGCTTTGCTTTGCCCACACACCGATATCAGCGAATTGTACGACGTTCCATTTTATGTCTTGAATTCGGCGATTCCGTCCGCGTTTTCCGCATCGCGTAAATCATAGGGCCCTCCTCTTGGTGTACTACGTAGTACTGACACATGTCCCTCTTTACAAGAGTGTCTTAATGCTGTAAATAAAAACGAAGGCTCATGTGAAGCTGAATCAATTAAAAGACTGAATGACACTGGCAGCTATTTTAGAGTTAAAAGTTCCAAACCGTAAAAGCCATAGTTCAATCCCGATCAGTACAATCTTGAACGTCGAGATTTTGCGTCTCTATTAATTACTCGCCACGTCAGAGCCGTGAAAATTAGCGTGCAAATAAGTTTGCCATCAGTAGGTAAGCTATTACTAATATTATTTATGCCATTGTTAACCATGAGGCCGTCTGACAGGAGTGGACATAACAGAGGTTTCTGACCATTTCATGGTGCACCACCCATATGGAATAAAACTTGTAGCCAGCTGCAAACAAAACGGCACAAAAGGATTCTGCCAGCGGCTCCCGCAAGTCGGTGGCTTTGATTCCAACCATTTCAAGTATGTTTGAAGAACACGGGCTTGACAACGTACGCCTGCTTGATCCCTCTAGTGTTTCAAGCTAATGATTCAGAAACAACCTTTGACGAGAGATGTTTGGGACCACAACATCAGGGCACACAGCTTGCAAAAGGTTGCTCTCTTTCCTACTTGAACAACAGGCAGAATTTGCAAGTGAAATAAGTTTCCTAAAAAAAAAAGAAAAAAGAAAACAAAAAAGAATAATCGTTCTGTGAAAGAAAACACCTCCTTCATGCTGACTTTCTGGCTGCAGTTCTGATGAAGCTGTAGCTTTAACTCCACGACCGTCTTCTTAACCGCTCCCAAAGACCAATGCAAACAGCCAGATATCCTCTAATATATTAAGGCTAAGCCTGGCATCAAACATTTGGTTTCCATTAAAACTAGAGAAATCTTGAGACGCTGGATTAGGCCACGAATGGGCCTAAGCTTGAACTCCTGAGCTTCCAAAGCAACAAATCGGTGGCAAGTCGGTTCCAGAGAAAACAGAAAAGACTGCAGACGGCAGCAGCTCACATTTCCCTCCTCGTCGCTGCGACCAGAGACTCCTCACCAGTTTATTGCCAAGTGCCAACTGGACTGTTCATACAAACACAGACACAAACACTCTCTTTATTAATCTCGCACATCCCCCACCCCACAAACACAAACATACAGTCTTGGTGCTGTCTGAGCGCGAGAAGGCAGGACTCAAGCTCGCTCTCGCTCACGGCACTGACCAGTGGGACATTGTGCAGCGCCGATCTCCAGCTATCGGTTGTAGAGGACCGAGAGGAGGGGTGTAACGATACATCGATCTACATCAAAACGCGGCTCTGAACCAAAATGACAATATTATAGATTTTGTAACATAACTTTGTACTGAACAAGGGTTAAGATTGTTTTCAGCTCGGGAATAAAAAACGTCAAATGATACTTGAGTCGCTTTTTGTCATTTGATATGAATGAAAGTAACTGTGTTAAATCAGCATAGGATGTGATGTTTAGTTTTAAGACAAAACGGCTCAAACGGCTGGATCGGGTATCAGTGGCATTGGGCCGTTCTATGGAGCCGATCTGTAAATGCGTCCTCGCTCAATTCGTTATGCACGGGAAGTGGCACTGCGGTAAAGTAGAGCTGAAACCATTGTTCCAATAACTCGAATAATTCTATTACAAAAAATGGTCGAGGCAATTTTTCTAGAATCGAAGCTTGGTTTAATTCATTTTACTCGCTAGAGCAGCTCCGCTTGTATTTCACACGGAGGCTTAATAGTGACACACAACGTTTTCAGTGGCGCGATCAAGACAATACCTGATCCCTCTGCATGTGAAAGTATTTGTGAGCTGTTCCTGCACTAAAGCAGAAATAAATGCATAAAACCATTTTTCAACATTGTTTGCGATGTAAACACACGCGATGAGCGCCGCAGTTCAGTCAAAATGTCCACTTTATTACAGACACAAACCATATTTTAGCTGATAAATAACCACAACAACCAGCGTTCCACTCACAATTCTGCCGTTTATTTAGATTTTCCATTGTTTATTCTGGAACTTCATTGTGACGCGGATCCGGGGTGCGCGCAGAGGATCGTGGGGAAGGTAGTTCTCTGCAAAAGCAGCTCATTTTATAGGCCAAATTGGTTCAAAATGACAAACTTCAGTATTTCATTTTCAATTGATCAATTTTATAATGTTACTGTGTAATCAATAAGAAGAAATATATGTCTAAACGAACAATTTTTGAGAACAAATAATTTAGCATATACATGTGTGTAATTATTACATTGTTTTAGCAGGAAAACAGTATTTAAATCAAGCATTTCCTTAAGCATTATAATAATCTCAGTCATGTATTCACTCATCTCTAATGTTAAATCATCATTCTTGACTGGCACTTTGAGAATATTACCCATTTCTCATGTCAGTTCTGAAAAGGATCTGTAGCACACAATTGGCCACGTCTCAGTGTAGAATCTTTTCACCAGGAAGCTTTTTGGTATTCAGTGCAATTTTGGTTCCTGGTAGGTGGTTACTTGTTTACTTTCAGTCCCGACTTTTGGGTACTTTTCATTTGACCAGGGAATATAAGGACGAAGTTCAGCGAAACAGGAACTAGAAAAGTCCTTGATGGGAAAGCACCTAATAAACAACTGCACTTCACTCTACTTTAGTCAGAAAACACCCAGCAATGAATATTATGTATTGGAATCTACAACCAAAACTAAACATATCACAGAGTCTCTTGACCCCTGTAGCTGTAGAGAATAACTACAGAAAGTTCAGAATGATTTAAAGCTCCAGAAGGAGACACGTCAGAAAGCAGAAATTACCAAGAATCTACAGAGATTCAGGTTTGGATGTAAAGGCCTACATGAAGAACTAGGCCCCGTAATAGTCGCTATAGTAACGATTAGTCAGTGTTCATATCATGTACTAAAGTCTGTCAAATACACCGTGCAAATGTAATGTGGCTACAATGCATGACAGATTTTTATTTAGGGCCCTATGAAATCCGTTTTGTTTTTTCCTGAATTCCATTTTATTTTTTCCTAAATTCCGTTTTTTCCATTTTTATTCTTTTGACTTCCGTGTTTTACGTTATAATCATATTTATTCACCTAAAAAGTGTCTAATTATGGAGTGGATGGGGAAAAAAGAACAATGCAATAGAAAAAAAAAATCACATTAAATGACTGTTATTCAACTTCAACAAGGTGCTGGGCTTCAGCAGAACATTCTCTGCTTTGGTAAAACAACAAAAAACATTTTTTTGTGCAAAACGTAACGTTTCTGATGCGAGTTTTTGACTGTAAGTGGTCGTCACGTGTTCTTGCTGGCTGCAGTCTATCGTGTGCTGGCAAAACTTACAAAAGAGTTGTTCTCCCGATTCATAAAAGTCGTTTGTGTATTGTTCTGCTCCAAACTTAGCACTAAGAGTGGAATTCCGTCATTTTTTTTGAGGACTTCAGTGTTTCCTCAAGCCTCTTCGCCATAGCTGACCGTTGACGTTTTCCCCTCTGTGTCTGTGCATTTGTTTGTGTGGAAAGCTGAGTTCCGCCTCAACAGGTAACACGTACAGGGGGCTGCAGCGGCCAAAACTGATTAGAAACCATTGCTTTGCTTTGCCCACACACCAAAATCAGCGAATTATACGACATTCCGCGTTTTACAACGGATTCCATTTTATTTGTTGAATTCTGCGGTTCCGTTCGCTTTTTCCGCATCGCGTAAATCATAGGGCCCTATTTATTATTACCCTTCTGTAACACTTTAGCAACTTTATAATCAATTAACTACAGTTAACAGGCTTACAGGCCTTTCATACTGTAAAATGGAATATAATAAAAAGAGATTTGAACACAAACGTTTGAAATGTAGAAGAACAAATGGTTACACTGCCAGTTAGAGAGTTCATAAATGATGTT
The DNA here is from genome assembly GCA_032718565.1 of Distichodus sexfasciatus. NCBI lineage: Eukaryota > Metazoa > Chordata > Actinopteri > Characiformes > Distichodontidae > Distichodus > Distichodus sexfasciatus. The sequence goes on along the minus strand of JAVGVS010000160.1, from coordinate 901,758 downwards.
GTACCGATTGCCAAATGCTCGCTAAGACTCAAAAGACTCTACCGCAGTTAATTTCACACAATGGTAACAATCTAACATGAGAATCTGCGTGTTACGACTTGCTTGTGATGTTCCCATAGTGTAAAAACACAAAAATGAGAAGAAGTACATTTTAAACATGTTCATAATAAAGTTAGCATCCAACCCGGCTTTGTCAATAGAATCATGAAACACATGACTCTTAAAAAAACAAACAAGCGCTCGTTTGGTATTAGCTTCGTTAGCACTGACTAACAGTTGTGTGCAGTTGCTATTTGCCTTGCTCTTCTAATGCAAACAGTTCTAGAGGGCTTACCGCTCAATAGCAAGAACACAAAGCCCTCTTCAAACGGGTTCTTCTGATTGGCTCGGCAAAACCTTTATATTTGGCGCTAATATGATCAGTTGAAAAAGTTCACATTTATTTACAGCTGGATTAAATCGGTTTGTTTTAGCCCACATCTAATCATTTAGCAATGACCTCTTGCTTTGCACAAAACTCCACAATGTTCCTTGACATTTCTTGCCATTATTCATTTCACACAGTTTTAGGGCCTGTTAACATGTCAAGCCCTGAGACAGTTTTACAGATTCTTGCTCTAAGAAAGATACCCAAAATAAAATGTGTATATGTGACCCTCCACGGCAAAACCAGCCGCTTGTCGCAACGGAGGTTTCCAAGAAAAATGACCGTTCATGTTGTGTGGGGTAAAATTTTGGATTTTTTGTTTTTAGTGTTTTGAAACAGTGGAAGGTCTATACTGTACTGTTGTGAATAAATTTGGCTAAAAAACTTACCCTTTCCATCCTAAAAACGTGACTTTCTTGAGGTGAGGAATTCAATTCCAGCAGAATGTTAAAAGTTTCTGTTTTGACCGCTCTACTTCAATATTTACGGTAAATCCAATCGTTGACTAGCGTGAAGATATTTCTCCGGAATCCATCTCCGTCTCCCGAGTTCAGTTAACCTAACGCAGGTAGGCTATCCGTGTGGCTGTGAATGCAGCGTAGGCTACCGTAAATGCAAACGTAGCTGTGACCGCACCAAGCGTCTGTGAGTGCTACATTGATAGTCAATTTCAAAGGCAGATTTCTCCGTTTCTCACCTGGCGTGACAGGAGAAACCCGACTCCTCTGAATGTTGATATCTCAGTCATATGTCGTCCGATTCATTTGATATAGGTATCGTTTTCAAGCTTGATTTATGCCCTTTTCAAAACATAACTCAATTTTGAAAATTTGTGACAACAACTGGTTTTGCCGTGGAGGGTCACATATCTCAGCAACCACAATGAGTACAGTAACACTGAGATTACTGTCAAAGTGTTGGAATCAGCATACATGTTACTGGGTCAGAATAAAGGAAGATGCAACACAACAGAACATGAAAAAAATAATCACGTTCGCCAAAACGAACTCAGCTTTCACGTGATATACGGTATTGATGGTTAGTGATAGTAGTATAGATTCTACAGCCGTGTTTCTTCCACGTCGACCTACGCAGTGTTTTTGTTCTTTGTTTATTTATTTATGTGTTTGGTGTTGGAATTGTGTTATGTGTAGGTGGAATTTGGTGATTCTATCGGTGATGTTGATGTGCCGCATGCATATGTTTGTTTACGTTTACCCACTATTTAAACCCTTCCTGTTCTGCCCCAGGTATCGGGGACGATCGGGCTCTAGCCTTAAACGTGTATGCGGATATTTTTATAACTGCATATTTTTTTAATACTTTTGGGCCCTCCGTTTAAGGCGAGCTTACACTGTGCGATTTTTGGCCCATTTTGAGACGATTTTTCACTCGTGCGACTGTTTTGGGGATCGGCCCGAGTTTCGGCTTAATCGTGTGTCGTGCATCGTGTAGTATACGTGGGGTAACGAGAAGCGATTAACACCTCACGACCAGGTTCCGATCAGCAGTATAGTGTGAGAACATGAACATGAATCATGAGCTGCGAACTTTTAACCCCTGCGATTCACTCGTACAGTTTAAGCAGGAGCTGAATAACACAACTGAAAAAAAATCACACAGTGTATTCCCAGCTTTACACGCAAACAGAGTGTCAGCCACCTCAGACACACATTTCTAAAAACGCCCTCCTAAGTGAAGATTTTTTTGGAACGCTGGATTCCGTGGATACATAAAACGAGTAAAACACCAGTTTCTTAAAATGATGATGTCAGGGGCGTCGCTAGGATTGAAAGACAGTGGGGCTTAGCCCCCAGGGGTGTGGTTAGGGTTAGGGTTCTGCGCTAGGTGCACGCCCAACTTTTTCATCACACCTACATACCGTAGACTTCATGAATTAATTCATTCTTTGAAGAGCATTTATCAGCACCCGTTATATGGCTCACTTTCTTTTCTTCCCTGCCTTCTCTAAAGGACCCTGCCGGCCTCAGGAACGTTACCTTTGCTAAACAGAGAAGCAATGACACACAGCTTCCGCCCGGGGTCCATATACGCACCTACCCGCCTAATATCTGGGCTGGGAAACAGAACGATGATTTAAATCAGATAACAACAACTTGTAGGTCTATTATTATTTATTTTGACTCATATTCTTGCTGGTTTGTGTTAAGTGCATGCCTGCAATAATTTCTTTTAGGAAAAAAATTAAATATCACCTATAATTATAGGGACGCGTAGAAACTTTTTAGGGTGGCTAAAGCCCCCCTAAAATAGACCTAATGACGTCCATGGATGACGTGTTTAGTTCTATCGTGCGAGTGCCTAAAATTTCTTGCATACCACAAGTGACTGGCAACCATGAAGAAGACTACTGTATCGTGATCTACGCTAGGCACGTCATCCGCTATTCAGTGGCGGAAAAAAACATGACGCAGACAAGTGGTAAGCATTCAAGAAGCATTCATTTTGTGTTCTAGTGTGTACTAAAAATTTTTTACCGAATGTCATGTAAACACAATTTAAAAAAACGAACGCATAAAAAGTGTTCATGAAAATATCCGCATACGTGAAAACAGGCCCTTAATCTCCAGTCTAAAACTATTGACGGCAGCCTTGCAGGACGGGCTTCTAGTTTTGTTCCAAACCCAGGACCTTAAAGGGGCAGCCCACTCAAAGAAACTGCAGGGGTATCCATAAAGAGGACTTTAAGATGCTGTTCCAAAAAATCACTCAAACTTTGTTCACTTCCGCTCTTAGGGCTTCCTAATGAAAAGAAGAAAAAACTCCACAGAAATTCCAGGGCAGAGCTTCAAAGCTTAAAACAAACTCAGCCCTATAGGCTGGCATTTTTGGACAAATGTCAAGGTTGAATGAATTGGACGGGGGGAAATTAGGCTACCGCGCTATGGATGAAGCATGGGCTGATAAATGCAGCATCTGGAACAAAGTACAAAGTACACCGCCTAACAAAAGGGCCCCAAAACAAACAATTTGTTAGCTGCTTGCAACATCAGACATTCAGTTCCTGGTTTAGGAGCAGATGAAAACTTCTAGATTCGGTTTCATTTCATGTGGTTATCGTGAGTCAGTGCACTCTGACAAAACAGAGAGAGAGAGAGAGGAAAGAGAGAGGAGGAGAGAGAGAAGAGGGGGGGGGAGAGAGAGAGAGGAGAGGGAGAGAGAGAGAGAGAGGAGAGGTGGGGAGAGGGGGAGAGAGAGGAGAAAGGGACGGGAGAGAGAGAGAGGGGAGAGAGGGAGAGAGAGAGAGAGAGGAGGGGGTGGGGAGAGGAGAAGAGAAGAGAAGGAGAGAGGGATTGAAGGGGGGAGTGAGAAGAGAGAGAGGTGGGAGAGAGAGAGAGAGAGAGAGAGAGGGAGAGAGAGAAGGAGAAGAGAGAGAGAGAGAGAGAGAGAGAGAGAGAGAGAGAGAGAGAGAGAGAGAGAAGAGAGAGGACAGGGAGAGGGGAGAAAGAGAGAGAGAAGAGAGAGAGAGAGAGAGAGAGAGAGAGAAGAGAGAGAGAGAGAAGAGAGAGGACAGGAGAGGGGGAGAAAGAGAGAGAGAGAAGAGAGAGGGGAGAGGAGAGGGGGAGGAGAGAGAGAGAGAGAGAGAGAGAGGAGGGGGGAGAGAGAGAAGAGAGAGAGAGAGAGAGAGGAGGGGGGGGAGAGAGAGAAGAGAGAGAGAGGGGGGGGAGAGAGAAGAGAGAGAGGGAGATAGGGACAGGAGAGGAGGGAGAAAGGGGGGGGGAGAGAGAAGAGAGAGAGAGAGGGAAGAGAGAGAGAGAGAAGAGAAGAGAGATGAAGGAGAGAGAGAGAGAGAGAGAGAGCGGAAGGAGAGAGAGAGAGAGAGAGGGAGAGAGAGAGAAGAGAGAGAGCGGGGGAGAGAGAGAGAGAGAGAGAGAGAGAGGGGGGGAGAGAGAGAGAGAGAGAGAGCGGGGAGAGAGAGAAGGAGAGAGGAGATAGGGACAGAGAGGAAGGAGAAAGAGAGAGGGGGGGAGAGAGAGAGAAGAGAGGAGGAGAGGACAGGAGAGGAGAGAGAGAAAGCGGTGGAGAGAGAGGGGACAGGGAGAGGGAGAGAGAGCAAGAGAGCAAGAGAGAGAGAGAAGAGAGAGAGAGAGAGTGTGTGTGTGTGTGTGTGAGAGAGAGAAGGGGGAGAGAGAGAGGAGAGAGGACAGGGAGAGGGGGAGAAAGAGAGAGAGCAGGAGAGAGAACAGAAGAAAAAGGAGAAGAGGAGAGAGAGAGAGAGAGAGAGAGAGAAGAGAAGAGGGGAGAAAGAGAGAGAGAGAGAGAGAGAGAGAAGGGGAGAGAGAGAGAAGAGAGGACAGGAGAGGGGGGAGAAAGAGAGAGATAGAGAGAGAGAAATAGAAGAAAAGAGAAGAGGGAGAGAGAGAGAGAAGAGAAGAGGGGAGAAAGAGAGAGAGAGAGAGAGAGAGAGAGAGAGAAGAGAAGAGGAGGAGAGAGAGAGAGAGAGAGAGAGAGAGAGAGAAGAGGGGGGAGAGAAAGAGAAGAGAGAGAGGACAGGAAAGGGGGGAGAAAGAGAGAGAGAGAAGGGGGGGGAGAGAGAAAGAGAGAGAAGAGAAAGAGAAAGAGAGAGGGAGAGACTGCTGCTGCATAGGAGGAAGTCTCCTCTCTAAGAGGATGTTATTTGCCATAAGTGAATTTCCTTTCGTCAAGAAGCCTGACAGGCCAAAAAAAAGGTCAACAAAAGTCATCAGGACACAAATTTTCACTTTTAGCGTCAGAACATTAATTTGTCCTGAAATAGAACTTAAAGACAAAAACTATTAGCAAGACTACTTTGTTTAGAGAAGTTGTACAATCAGAGCAGATGAAACTTGCCCTATAGAGGTCCTGGGCCGTTGTGTGATGTAATCATTGGATTTACATGCCGTTACATAACTTCCAGGGGATTCGTCCACGTGACAGTTTAGAAGAAGACGGCTTTTCCCTTGTCTGTCTTTCGAAAACTCAGCTGTTTGGGCAAGATGTCTTACAGCCTTTCACAGTGAGCTGCATCAGTGCTGTTCCCGTCATGTCTGATTGCTTCCCACTAGGGCTGCGACAACTAATCAATTCAATGGATTATTAAGATAGTTGGCTACTAATGTAATAATCAATTAGTTGGGTCTACGTTATTATACACATACATACAGTGGTTACCCCCAATGTGGCCGCAGTGGCAGTCAAGTACCTTCCAGTACCATTAAGCTAGATGCCGACTGTCATAGAAGACAAGAACGGAGACGAGAACAAGTGCTGTGCCTTTACTTCAGTTTCCATGATGCCATCGCGTAGAAACGCATGAATGACATTTTTCGCGATGTAAACACATATGCTGTTTGTTAGCGCACACGTTTGTTAGCCAATTTATTAGCTGTTAAATAACAAAAACAACCAGCGTTCTACTCACAATACAGCCATTTACTTGATATTTTCAGTGATTATTTTGACTAACTAACGCATAGTTCTCTCCCAGAAATGAGTCAAAAAGTTATAGGCCAAAATGGTCCAAATTGAGGAAAAAAAAACCAAAGAATTTCTCAATTCAATCAAGAATATTTTTTCATTTTCAATGAATCAGAAAATTATTCTCCCATGTTACAATGTTAGTGAGTAAAAAATAAATAAAGAAAAATAGACGCAGAGAGTTTGGTTTATTAAAAAATGCTGGAAATAAAATATCCCTCCGTTTATCCGATTAATAATCGATTAATCGGAAAAAATAATCAGCAGATTAATCGATTAACAAAATAATCGTTAGTTGCGGCCCTACTTCCCACAACTCGTCAGTGCTCCCAAATGATCGGCTATTAAGTGTGGTCTCGATGTGTGCCAATGTGGAACGTAATTGGACACTAACTAGAGGTTAATGACCCTGCAGCTAGATAGTGCCTGCTCTCATCAGTGCCTTAAGTGCTCGTATTAAGCTGTATTCACTGCTGTTATGCTCTGCCTGGAGGCCGAATCTGAGGTAGGTATAGAAATTATGACAAAGAGTATTTACAGCAACTGTGATCAACTGCCTGCCTCATTTTTTGCCCAGCAGTGCAAGCACGGCCTAATGAAGTCATCAGGGTCTATCTATACAGGGAAAGTCATCTGTCCTCCATAACAGTCTAATCTAGAAATCAGGGCGTTGACGTTACTGACCAATGAGTCACTGACCGATAAATCAACATCCAATAAAACAATTAAATTAAAGATAAAAAATGTAAAGATATGTAAAGATAGAAACTTTAAACATGTTATGAGAACTGTAACTCCACCAGCGGCACAACGTTGCAATAAGCAGGGGGTGTAAATCACAGGTTTATTCACATGATATTGATTTGATTTTTGTTGATATAAAGTCTGATAGGACACAATTTCGATCCGATTCCAGCGATCGATATGAGACCAAATGCAGATTTTCACTTCAACTTCACTTCCCTACAGATCAAATCACAAAAAGCAGAGGTCTCTTGTCCCGGGGCTCGCACATTTCAGTGAGATGATATCTTCGGTTTTAATAAAAGACACATTCTGATATACTGAGCTTTACATTTCTCATATTTTACAAAACTGAAAGAACATGAAATTCCCGTTTGTATACATTAAAGCAGGATATTGTGTAAACCTGTCTCATATCTGAAGTCTCTAACGAAATGTTTTAAGAACTTAGTAATAGCCTATTAAACAAGGTAGTGCATTCTTGTTGATAAAAGACTTTACTCTCGAAGTACTGCTATTTCAGGGTTAATGAGCATTTGTTCAGCGGTGGTGAAGTCACATCAGCTGGCTGTAATCAGCTAGGAACCAGTATGGAGGGCGACTTGCTTTGCCGCTAATGCTACAACATGTACAATATCTCTGATCTACGTTTACATTTTGGATCGACGGTATGGGATCAACGATGAGTGAATCGGTGTATCATCACACCCCTAGTAATAAGCATCTTTTTTTGACAAAGCACGGTCAATGTACCCTGCATTGCGCTGTGTTATCTTGGCGAAGATTCTTAAATAACCAACATAAACATATAACATTTCTGTATTTATAAGATAAATATTAGAATCATATTTATCTTTTTTTCCCTAACTTCCAACTTTCGATATCACAACCCGTCTTAAAAATCCTACATCGGTCAGACTCTAGTTCCACTAATTTTGACCAATTTTTCAACTTTATATTGCTTCGCTGTATGTATTACCCTTGTCTGAAGTGTTGCTGGCCCTGCAAACAAATACCTCTCCAACATGTAAATACGTGATACTGCTTAACTATTTATTCCACCTCGACTCCTGCCCCCTGCTCTTGTATTTTCATACCCCACACAAAAAGATTTGTCTAAAATACAGGTGTTAGACATTCAAATGGAACTGTTTGAATGTTTGCAAATGATCTGTTGGCACCATCACTAGTCCATTGTTGCTTTATTTCCCCCCCTTTTTGTTAATTGGACCAGGTTTGACTGGACACAAATTAACTATACATTTCTATCCAATAACATGACATCAAACAGCACTTAGTCACGTAATTTCTTCTTGTTGGCGTACATATCTTATCTCATATCTGAAGAGCCCCATCCTCAGACTTTCCTTAACAATAAATAAATTAGCATTAGGTTTTTAGAGACACCGACACCGCACACTGATGAATATATTTATGACTGACATTTCTGTCTATTAAACACACGGTCTACCACAGCGTTTCCCAATTCCAGTCCTCGCGGAACACCGCTCTGCACAGATTCGAGTTTCCCCGCCCACAGCACAGCTGATGCTACTGATTAGCTAATTAGCAACGCAGGATCAGCGTGCGGCGGTGCAGGAAATATCGAATCTGCGCATAGCGGTGTTCCGCGAGGACCGGGATTGGGAAACGCTGGTCTACGTCATGGGGTTCAGGATAACTGCCTACATCCACCCCTCTTACTGCCTAACAAATGGTGTAGGTCTTAAAGAGGGCAGAGTACAAATGGAGACAAGATAATTCCACTGCATTCTTTACAGGAACTGAACTCTTTAGCACCTGCTGAAACCGTTTTAACCAATGTGATGCATTTAGGTTTATGGCATTTACAACTTCTGTCATAATCCCAGGAACAGTAATCCTGGAGCAACCTGAGGTTAAGGGTGTTGCTCAGGGGCCCAGTGGTGGTAGTGCTGGCAGGAGGATAGAGCTGGATTTCAGCCCAAGACTTCGTGGTTCAATCTCGACTTAAGATTTGCTACTGTTATCAAAGAAAGTTCAGATGACTGTAGGGCTGTGCGATATGAAGAAATATATCAGATGACAAAATTGAATGGCGGTTTGCAGTAGTCACCACGGCACCGCGCAGACGTAGGCACAGAGAACACTCTGGCGTTATATTCGTGTCTTAATTCTGAGGGTACAGTGGGAGTTTCACAAGCAAAATCTTGTGTCTGTGCGTGCTCAGCTCTACGGAACACCAAAGGTGCCACAATATGCCTTAAAAGCACCTTACTTGAGCGCCTGCAAAAAGCCCCGCTTTTTACAGTCATTTCACAGCGGAAATAGTGGCATTTGACCACAAGTCAGCTTTTAAAACAGCGTAAAAAGCATCTATGTTGGGTAAAAACTAGACAAATTGTGGCACCTTCTGGACTCACTATGACCACTCGCGGAGAGTTTCAAGCGTTGAGCGTGCACAGACAACGTTGCTTTCGAAGGTTCCACTGAATTTACCGAAAATCTACTATAAATGTGATGTATATCGTTACCGGGATATGAAATGACATATTGGGATATGAGATTTTGTTCATACCGCACAGCCCTAGACGGCAGCATTTCAATGTCAGCTCCAAACTAGCTTTGTTTGAGAACCAGATCAGATTCATACCTCATTTTTCCATTATGCAATCCAGCATTTTTAGCTAGCGCACTCAGTGTTACATCAACCCTGTCTTTAGGAAGGATGTTTTAAAAAGCACACAAACTTTGAATAAATGTGTAACCAAATACAAAAAATGGATAACATGGAAGGCTGAAGTATATGCCAGAGAACAAAAAAGCTGCTGGAAATGTGGAAACTTTTAAGATGCACTGATGAATCACAATCTCGAGAAGGACTGATTGTGAGTAACATGTGTAAGGAATTAGAAAACCACACAAAACAGTTCTCTGGGTATCTCAGTCTGAAGTTTTGGCACCAGCCTCCGGAGCAAGAAGGGAGTGAAAACAGCAGATAAACGACAGCCTGAAAATGTGAGCGCAACACTTTTGCAAAACATTAAACACAATATTCGTATACTGGTTAAAAGCTCCGTCCTGAATTCCATTTAAAGGTTTTAATTGAAATGAAATGCAATTATTCTTTTTACTACAACAGTAAAACTATTTAAGGTAAGTCTCCAGCCTGAAAGTTGTCCTATGTTCATGACTGCATAACTCCATCTTCATAAAAGCTTTGTTTTAAGTGAACTCTGCGGTTAGCATCTGAACCCACGAGAAAGTAAGACGCTGAAGGGCAAGAACATATGCAGTCAAACTTCTAATGAGTTTTATAACAATTACTTAGACTTAAGAGTCTCATTTCCTGGAAAAAAAAACCTCACGGATGACTCATATTGGACTGTGGGTTATTGTTCATCTAATTAAACATCCTCCTAAACACGACAAAGCCAGCCCCATGTCTTCATGGCCTCAGGTGCAGATGTTCTTGAGCTTCACCTCAATGCAGCCACGAGGTTACTGCTAATTACCACATGTGGTTACACATCAAGTTAATCGAGGCTCTGATCAGATGATGGTCTAGATGATCTGTCAGTCAACCACATAAAGATCTTTTCAACAGTTCACCTCTTCTTCATAAGTTTGTTTCCGTAAGGAAATGAAATGGGATTAGAACCTTGCTTCTAAACACATCAATAAAGGATTTTAACAGAAAATGGCTATATCTATACAGTACGTCCTGTTCAGCTCAGGTGAACAGTGATAGTTTGGCACGCCCGACAATAAACATTTTTCAAACGTGGTCATTGTGCACACATTCTCAGGGATTTAAGTTCCGCCCATTAGACTGTAGCTGTGACGGATTTTCGTCAATCGAACGCAATCGGGCACATCACGAAGTTATCAGAATGTTGATTATGCAGGGTCACAGGTCTGCTGTGTAAACATGTGCAGTGTGTTTGAGCACTCGCAGTTCCTCTTTATTACAGACTAAACTCATATTTTAGCTGAAAAATAACAACCACCAGTATTCTACTCACAATACAGCCATTATTGATATTTTGCACTGTTTATTCCGGAAGCGTGTTCATCGCATTATTGTGACGCGGCGCTGAGCAGTGCTACTTAAAAGTAGATTTGAGCCAATTTGGACCCATTTTGGCCTTGATCGTGCTACTGAAACCGTTGCGCGTCACTAAAAAGCGCCCGTGTGAATCACAAGTGGAGTATGGTCTAGCCAACGAAAAGAATTAAACGAAGCTTTGCTTCTAGAAATATTGCCTCGACCATTGTTTGTAATCGAATTATTTGAGTTATTCAACTAATCGTTTCAGCCCTAGAAATAGAAAAGGCAAAGAACCTACTGGATGTTACAGCCAAGATAACATTAATGTACCGAAACCGTACCAATACCGTGGCCCAAAAACCCTGATACGTACGGAACCGTTGACATATGAGACTAATTTATGCTGAGCGAATGAAATTGTCAGAAACATTCCATACATGTTCCTTACTTCACAGTGAAGTATATTATATAGAGTTTATCTTAAAATATTTCCACTAGTAATAGTAATAATAATCATTTTAACAGCATATTAAGCCAAATGTCACACTGTCACGGCCATGTGTTAATAGTGGAAAGGCTGAAGATTACTACTGCAAAAATACTTCTTTGACATCACAACTTAGGGTGCAACGATATATTGTCCTAGAGGTTTGCAAAACTTCCACGTCACAAGGTCATGATTACACAACTGTGTCTAGATCGAGACGTTGTGAGCTGTGCCGTATAAATGTGTAAATATTGTTTCTAAGCTAAAAGAAGGCAGTCAAATGATACCTTAGTGGTACATTTATCGTTCCAGGATTTGTATCGGCAACCCTCCGACCACAGAGCCAACTCCCAAAACGTTATGCTACCTATTGCCCCAACAGACCTGCCATAATTATATTTTTTCTTAAAACCAATTTATCTAAACATATGACACCGGATATCTTTTTCAAAAATACTTTCTGCTGGAGAGATATTAACACTGGATATTGTAGGGGGAAAAATTTAACAATTGAAAAAACATCAAGCAAGTCCTTAACGTATACTAGTATCTCCTTAGAGCTATCTGAAACAACAGGTCTAATGCACAATGAACCTCAAAACACACAGAAAGCGTGCAGTCTCCTTCACATGACTGCATTATATATAACATGCAAGAGATGCAAATATGAATGCGTTGAGAGAAAAAAGATCCAAGTTTAACCAGAACACTTCTGCCAGAAATATACCACACACTGAGACTTTACACTGGGGTTTTCTGACACAACATGACTATATGAGGATCAGGACTCGAACAGAGCACCTCAAACAGACCAGAGATAACATCGAAATAGTCATATTTAATGTTCCACTTCTTTAGACACTGAGATCTTCCTCTAATATTTCACTCGCAAATCACAAGAATCTAAAATCTCTCCATCTACACTAAGCTAATAATGAGATCAAATGAAAGCGTAGTCTGGTACTGTGTCTGACCATACTATTATGAGATTTCTTAAACTGTAAGCTACAAGATATAACCAGAACTGTGACATTGAAATTGTGCAAAACGGATGGATCCGTGTCATATTAATATAATAATCACATTAATACAATAATCCTTACTCTAAACCTCTGCAAGCATTAACATTGAGTCTGTGTGATGGCATTTCTAAGATAAGGGCTCTTCAGAGTTATGACGAATTTTCCATTTCAAAATTTTTCCATACTCAAATATTCAGAACGTGTAGACTTCACCATACAAATAACTACTACACCAAGTTATGGCATATCAGAATATTTAGCAGAGCCCGAAATGTGCATCAGTAGCCCTCGGTAAGTAGCTACTCTACCACTTACAAATCAATTAAAAAATAAACCAGACAAGTTCAATGTACAGCATTTTAGTCAGCAACGCTTAAACTTGCAATGCAATGTTACTCTGTCGCTGTTAGGCACTGAAGTCATTCAAACACAACAAACCATAGAAATGTTCCAGCACGCGTCGACCTTATATTGGTCTGCGTGACAGCGACGCAGCCCAATAAGCTCATGTTCATCTCACATCACTTCAGACTTATTATTATTACAGTAACAAGGTTATCAGTCCACAAAGCGTCTATTTATTGAATGTAACTTTTCAAACTAAAAGGAAAAAATAAGTAGCCGACATTTCTGAACTCTACACAACCTATTTGGTGCTGAACTGAGGAGCAACCCAGGCAGTCTCCACTGATTTAACACACAACCAAATCACATCACAAACCGCATATTTTCAGCTCCAAACATATTACCTGAATTTTAGACTACATTCTAGAGAACAATGTGGCGGGAAAAGATACTTTGAAGATACTTATCCTCACCTGTAAATTACTAAAATCAATGTCCATACTTTTCAATACTGCATAGGAACCCTGGTTCTTGGCAATGGTGCTTCATACTAAAAACGTGTGAGGAAAAAGCTACTTATTGGTCCATTTAAGATTCTCTTAAAAATCCACTCCCTTCCAAAAACCAATCTAACCATGTTAGGGCTTTTAATTAGCATTTTTTTTTAAATGGCAACACATATCGGAGAAATATTTAAATGCCAATATTTTAATCGACATCGCACAGCCCTGAGAGTAAACATTTCATAATGCTAACACTAGTAAACACTGGTGCAGCAAGACTCCGGTCGTGTTCCAAAAACATTCTTAACAAACGCAACGACTTATTTAAGTGCCTCTTAGCGTTATTCCGAACACGAAGCTTTTTAAAAAAATAAAATAAAATAAAATACACCATAATATGCCATATTATGATTTTGCCTCCCAAGCACTAACGTAGCTGTCCATTTCCCAGCCAGCTAAACTGGCTAATCGGGCTAACGCTAGCGGGCTGAAGGCGGAGGCAGCGCTCGCGTTAAGCGTCATTCCTGACGGGAGCGTTTCTGTATTCCCTCGGTCTGTCCGTTTAGTTCAGTCACGGAAAATGACGCTCGGGATGGGTGGCATGTCTGTGTGTAAAATCGTCAACATTAGCTTCTGTTCCATCAGGCTTCTTCACCTTAGCTAGGCGTTCGATATTACGCGGAGCAGCGGGAGCTAACCGGCTGAAGCGCCTATTAGCGCAGCCTACGCAGCGGGCTAACCTTAGCTAAGGCGCTCCACAAAGGTGTGCTCCTTGTTGCTGCACAACAATACGAACTTACAAATGTAAGCCAAACTCACAAATAAAACACCCGGCAACAACCATACAAGTCGGCATTAATACAACTTGACTCTCATATTTATTCATTTCACAGCGTCCGAGTAACTGGCTATCGAGCTAGCGGGCTACGGTTAACGAGCTAACCCGCAGCACTAACCCAGCTCAGTTAGCTCCTATGCTAACTAGCCACTTGACACAAGCAGGTCTCAACATCACAACAATAACACAGTTCCTTGGGTTTCAAGCAGAACCGCTAACGGAACCGCTCCGCTTCGGGCACGTCTGACTCGCCGCCCGTTCCACAGCCCGTCAGAGCAAAGGGCGCGCGCGAGCGCCAGGAACCGACCCCGTTACAAACGGTATCGTTAGTAAATTTCGGGCTACGGCTTTACCTTCAATTCCGCACCGTCCGCCATCTTGTTTCTCTAGCGCAGGCGCGATCGGCCCTCGGCACGTGAGCGGGACGCGTTTCTAATAACGTTTCTCGCGCAGATTCAAAATTAGCGCCGAACGACAACGAGAGTTCTGGCTTCGGGCCAAACGACACACTAACGTAAAACAGTGTTCCTTTATTGTGTGTGTGTTGCTCCGTAGTTTATTAAAAGGAGTTGCTCCGTGGTTTGATTGATTCCGTCCTTTAATATGTATTTATCATTTGTTGCACGTGCATGGTGTTTTTGAACACATGTACATTTGTATCTAATAATGACAAATCAGTAAAGGCCCGTTAACGTAGACCTTCCGTTTCTTTACTGCAGACGCCAGACCTACGTAATGAATCATTTTGCATAGATCTCAGATACTCTTACCCAGAGCAACTGGGTTAAGGTTCTTGCTTAGGAGTTCAGTGGTAGTGCTGGAGATAGGACTGAGCTGGACTTGATCCTGAATCACTGACCTTTTAGTTCAGTCCCGCTAGGCCACCGCATTGAGCTTTTGTTCTGAGACTAATACCGTAATGTCATATACAGTATATTACATACATGTCACATACTGTATATTAGGGCTGGGTTCAAAAAATCGATTCACCGATCAGTATCGATTCTCGTTCGAAAAATTCGATATCGATTAAAAAATTCGCGGATCGATCTTTGTCTGCGGCTATGCACTACTTTTCGCGACCGCACAAGGAGAGCTATAAAAACGTGAGACCGGCGAAACCGAAACCAAATAGAGCCATGGCTGAAACTGCTCCACTCAAATCACCGTCTGGCCGATAAAGGCCGATGTTTGGCAACACTTCGGTTTTAAAACAAGTTATTTTATAACCAAGCAAAACTAGCACTGACGCAAAGAAATCTCTAAATAAATCAATATCGAATTGAATCGAATCGAGAATTGAATCGGATCATGACCTTGTGAATCGGAATCGAATCGATTCAGGAAATCAGCAACGATACCCAGCCCTACTGTATATCATTTTATATTTACGTGTACAGCATTAATGCTAGGAGCAGTTGGTAGTTTAACGGTTAGGGAGTTGGCCCCATGATCAGAGAGTTGCTGGTTCAAGTTCCCAGACCAATAAAGGCACTGTCCCTAAGCATTTCTTCATGGGTACTGCCAAAGCTGCCCAATGCCAAATTTTGTTCTGGTGTGGTGTGTTCACTACGACTAATAATCGCTTTATTTCACTAATTCACTTTATTTCAGGAGAGGTGCTTATCCAGGACAACTTTCCTTCATTCCTTATCCAAACCGCTAAATCCTTTCGGGGTTGCGGGGGACCAGAGCCTATCCCAGGAACTATGGGCACAAGGCGGGGACTAACCCTGGGCAGGCACCAACACACCGCAGGGCACACACAGTCACACTCACTTTCCCGCCTTACATGGCCAATTTAGAGTTTCCAATTAACCTTCAGTGCATGCGTTTGGACTGTGGGAGGAAACCGGAGCACCCCGAGAAAGCCCACGTGAACATGAGGAGAACGTGCAAATTCCACACAGAAAGACCCCACGGCTGACCCAGGGTTTGAACCCAGGACCATCTCGCTGTGGGGTGACAGCGCTAACCACTGCACCACTGTGCCGCCCCCAGAACAACTTCCATTTCTTAATTTTAGGGACCTCGAGCAACTTGGGTCTTTGCTCAGTGACCCAACAGCACTAATGCTAGATTTGAATGACTTCTTGGTCCAGAGTCATGTATCCTAACAACTAGGTCACCACTGCTCTATTGTTGAACTCCTTAAATATAAACCTGTTTCTAACACTGTGCATGCCATTTTGACAAAAGTTAAAGAATAGACATATATGTATAAACACTACCAGTCAAATGTTTGGACACACCCTCTGAGTTAACGTTTTTTTTTCTTTTTTTAAAATTATTTTCTACATTGTACATACAGTAAAAACATTAAAATTGAAGACATCAAAACTATGAAGAAACAGAAATTTTACATTGTAGATTATACATCTTCATGGTCCATCTTTTGCTCTGATGACAGCTTTGCACGCTATTGGCAGTCCCTCAATCAGATTCATGAGGGATTCACCTGGAATGGTTTTCAATTAACAGTTGTGCTTTGTTAAGAGTTAATCAGCAGAGTTATGCAGAGGTAGGGTTGGTATTCCGCTCTATACAGCCCAAATAGATTTCTGTTCTACTCCACTTTATGGCAAGAACCACTCAACAAAGAAAAGAGAAACAACTGTTCATCATGACTTTAAGACATGAAGGTTACAAAATCTTTGAATGTGTCCTCAAGTGCAGTTGTGAGACCTGAATGGAAGACCAAGAGTTAGCTCTGCTGGAGAGGCAAAGCTCATTAGAATTGCCAGCTTCAGAAACTGCAAATGAACAGCACTGCAGATTATAGGCCACAAAAATATTTCACAGACTGCAAATAGCAGACACGTCTCAACATCAACTGTTCAGAGGAGACGGCGTGAGTCAGGCCCTACAAAGAAACCACTACTGAGGATGAACAACAAGAAGAAGCAAAATGTTTGGGTCAAGAAACACAATGTATGGACATTATAAACTGTGGAAATCTGATTCACAGATGGATGGATCACCTGCTGTTGGTCATATTGTGGTTCTTTGCTTACTCTAGCGCCCCTATGTGGTGACTGTAGACTGTAGCATCTTACACTCAGCAATTACGGTAACTTGCAATAAATAAATAAATTTGTGCGTGTGTAAAATGGGTTTAAACAGAGGTGTACAGATGTGTAAAAAACAACCTATTTAAATTAGGACAACGCCAAAATAACCTAAAAGAAGTCCAGTTGCCTTTGATTCAAGCTCTCAAGACTATCACGTTCTGGACGGCTTAGAACCCACACACACACACACACACACACACACACACACATACACACACATATATCCTTGTATAGTATAGTACTTATATAGTACTTTATATAGTAGTGAGGACCTCCATTGACTTCTATATTACTATATGTAAATAAATAATACTACACCTAACCCTAACCATATCCCTAACCATAACCTCACTAACCAAAAGCTAATCTTTCTACACTTTAAGTTTTGCAAATAAACTTGTATTTTTTTGGTAAAAGCAGTTTAAAGAAATGAGGACCACTAAAAAAGTCCTCACTTCCCAAAAAGTCCTCACTCTGCTGGTTAAAAACTCATTTTGGTTCTCACTAAGTCGCAAGTACAAGAACACACACACACACACACTTCTATTATATCTCAAACCCAAGGGTCGTTAGAAAATTCCAGACTAATTTTACTTCTGGGGTTAGAATTTAAGATATTTAAGGCTATTTGGCAATTTATTTCCGGCAGGTTTGCTAAACTCTCCTGTTTGGTACGGAAGAGGATTAGGGCCACTAAAAACAAAAAAAGGGTCACAACTTATTCTGAGAATAAAGTCAGAATTCTGACTTTAATCTCACAATTCTGACTTTAATCCCACAATTCTGACTTTAATCCCACAATTCTGACTTTTTTCTTTTGAGATTAATTGTGAGATTAAAGTCAGAATTGTAAATATGAATAAAAGATCAGAATTGTGAATTACAGTCAAGTCTGACTTATTCAAGTAGCCTAATCCTCCTCCGCTGCTGTTTAAACCTTTGCTGCTGAATGAATGACTTCAGTGATTTGGAAGCGTTCCCTCATCGGTTCCTCGTCGGCTGTGTTAAATTATTGTCAGTAGATGGCGCAATTACATCAGTTATCAGAAAAATACTTTCCTCCACAAGTTTACGATTGCAGTGTTGGGGGAATTGCAGTTATTTTTTAATTTGTTTGTTTATTTGTTTGTTTGTATGAAATTCTGCAGAATTTGATGTCGAGGTTTAGTACTAATGACTGATTTCTGTTGTGTGTTGTGCTGGCTTCTTTACTGTCACACACACGAACACGCACACTCGAAGGAAGAAGAGCATTTTCCTTATGAAGTCTTATCCTAGAAATCTGTCAAAAAAGCCTAAAAACCCAAAGAAATCGTGTGATTTACCTTCTGAGGGACCATCTTTAGCTTTGTGATGTTCTCTCAATGACTAATGACCCCACATTTAAATATCCCTATAGACCATCTTCATTTAGGTCCTCACAAAGACCTAGAGCACACACATGTATTTTCACCCTTGCGATTAACTTCATTTGACACAATATATAATATTACACAAAAATTTACCTCTGTAACCTAGTTTATTTTTTAAGTTTTAAATAAGTAAATATTATTAAGTCTGTTTTCAAAAATATTATTTTTCTTCTTAGAGGTTCCCATATATCATAATTTAAGGAAGTTTTAAAATCTGACACACACCCCTACTACTACCACTACTACTACTACTACTAATAATAATAATAATAATAATAATAAATAGTAATAATAATAATAAATAATAATAATAATAATAGGTTTACGTACTAGACTATTCTTATATTTTGTCCCTACATAGGTAGACCAATATAAATATTCTTAATCAGGAATAATTTGTACATGTTTTCATGGGGGGTGAGGTATTCTGAGATTTAAATATTTATATTAATATTGATATTCACTTGGCCACAAATGACAATATGACCATCGCTTAAGGTAGTGTAGCGATGCCAGTTTCTGTTTCTTTTTCCCATTGCTTAGGTACAATTTGAAAAATAATGAATGATGTTCGTGAGAGCTACCTAAACAAGGCCAATTCACATGCAGAGGACTGTCTCTCAATCTGAAATGCTAATACCGCTACAGCATCACTCTAAAACATGCTAATAAGGTGGTTAAGTGTTTAATTGATCCTCACACCCTGGGACATCAGAAGAGCCTCTGTGCTCTTGGCAACCTCCTGCTTTGTGAGAAAGGTCAAAACAATCTCGCCTCTCCAACAAGGTCATTTAATACACGTTTGAGTTATTATTGGTGTCTATTTAAAGTGCTTTACATCAATCATTTACACAGTGTACAGATGAGAACAACATTCAGGAACAATGTATGGGAACTGAATCGGCTTGAAGCAAATCATCTGAACTGAACAGAATTCCCTAAAATCTCACCATCACCAAAATAAATAAATAAATAAATAAATAAACAAACAAAGAAACAAAAATCACAAGAGATGAATTATTATACATCATATATGCATTGCACAAAGCCATCTAATACAAGCGTATTCATCATTTCTAAAACATTTTGATGGACATATTTTTAATGGAACCAACACGTCAATTGTCCCCAATGTTTTGCTAGATTTATACATAAATGATACAATACATACAATAAGCCTTTTTTTTGTTTTGATAATTACAGGTTGAGAGCTAGCATACAACCATACACACTTGTTTGTTCCAGGTCTACAGAGGAAAGACAGGATTGGTTTGGGCACTTTTTTTTTTTTTTTTTACAGTTGGAATAGAGTCCCAGTCCTGCAGTGGCCTGGGGCCTGAAGGCATCATGGTGGCAGTAGAGGAGGCTTGAAGGTGCAGGTCCCAGAACAGTGGCGTGGAGTCAGCATTTTGCAAGAGAAATGGTGGAGCGCATCGTGAGCTTCTGGGAAAAACGGGGATGGGCGGTTAAAAACTATGAACACAAAATACATGAGAAATTAAGTGCCATACAGTGTTTATGTTGTTGCTTAGTAGATGTATGAGATGCAGGTCACACAGAAAAACCTCTAACAGAACTATTATTTCAGACCGTTTAGCAGAATGTCAATGCAGAGTTGTGGTGCTGAGTAGTAATAATGTTTTTCAAATCTTCCACCTATTTTGCTTGGTTGTAACCTTCTGAGGTCCAAAAATGTCTCAGAAGCGCCTCCCTGCCTCGGATTTCCCCCAATCCCTCCCATCTGTCTGAACTGTCTGTAATACTGTTTGCTTTTACTAGAATCATCTGTTACCTTTTAACTTCTGTTGAATAGCATAACGGGCCTTTCGTTCATGGTCCAACTCGCTGCACAAAGTGTCTGAGCAGGAGAGACAAAGGATGACTCAGGCATGAAAGGCCTATTATCCTCCCTGCTCTACTCATCTCCAGAGCTATTTATTCAGAATCATTATCTACAGTTTGGTTGTTTGTAAGCTTTTAACCAATACAGTACGCTACTGCTCATATAAGATTCCAAATGACAATGGAAAAAAGTTTTGATTTTGATATTTAAATTTGCTGATTTTCATTATGACCATCGAGGTGCTGCTGCACTGAAATTCCACTTGAGCTTATCATGTTTCTAAAGAAAATGTACTCTGAGATGATCCTGAAAAAGCTCTTTTATAAAAGAATAATATTAGTTATCTTCTTAATAATTGCTCCCAATAAAGTCTTAAATCCTTCAAGTAAATCCAATAAAAAAAATAAACATGGATTTCACTTGTTTGATGTCCATAATAAGATGCGGAGATCTTGCAGATTGTGTTTAATATATGTTAAGACATACAAAATATCTCCTGAATATTTCGCCTTAAATAACATTTCGTTTTGCATTTATATTTAACTCAAAATGTAAATTATTATTTTGGCATCCATATACCATTATTTCTGGATATTTACAATTTCCAGTGTGGTCAGAAAAAAGGGTCTGAAATGTTTAATCTCATGTTGTGTGTGTGTGTGGAAAAGGTTTGAGGAATCAGGTGTGTTTTGTGAATTAATCAGCTCACCTCTAACAATTTGCAGCTGCTGTACCATTTCTTCTCTATAGGACAACTCTCTTTTCATTTGGTCTTGAAAATTGTCTAAACAAAATGACAGCAAATGTTAGCAATATAATAATTAGGGAGAAAAACAGTCATTCATGGTTGTGCCTCTTATTTGAAATGTGGATCTACATTGTGAATAATCGTTATATTAAAAGAGTATTACAAGAATGAACATTATTTGTCAATTACTAAAGTAGGCTAAACGGCTGAAATACCTTTGAGACTTTGAAATTCACGTTCTAGCTTCTTCCTGAGCTCCACTTGCTCCACAAGCTGTTTCTGTAGCTCTTCTGTTGGACAAAGAATTAGAAAATATTTGAGCAAAAATCTTAAAAATCTACAAAACCATGTCAGATATAGACAGAAAATAATATAGAGATATATTTACGTTTGACAAGATCTAACCTATAACAACGTGATTGGACGCTTAAATAATAAGCACTATCGAATTGTTCTTTTTGAAAACTCATTCTATATGCCGAGATGTTTCCAACAAAAAAGTTACTATATTTACCCTCAATTATTAATATACAAACAACAGAAACCCAGAGTAATCATTTACATGTTTTACCCCCTAAAAGTAGAAAACCTTTTGTAATGCCAAAAACGAAGTAATTAATTCAGGAAATATCAAAAAGTCTTATTACAAGTATGATTATAATTATTCATAAATAATACCTTACCCTTTGCCATGTTTTCTATGTCTTTCGCAATCAGATTCCCTCTCCCTGTTTCACTGCGCATCACATCTAATCGCAAACATAACAAAACATTTTGTCAAACCACAAGAATAAAAAATAAAAGAAAATAAATATATAAATGTCTTTTATTTAAGCAGTCTCACTACTGTGTCATACAGGTTTAGTCATTTTTATTGGCTTTATTACCGTCTCCCGCGTCTCTCGCGCCGTCCTCCGGAGCAGCGGTGCGCTCGTGCGCTTTCGGTTCCGTCTCCTCCACCGTGGACGATGGCTCCTCCTCGTGTGGGTCTTTAGCTGTACAGGAATAAACGAAACCAGACGAAAACGAATTAGGCTATAAAATGATCACGATGAAGGGGTGTGCACGAAAAACCAAAATAAACATATATATAAATATATATGATTTACGACTTATACTCATTCGAGGCAAAGGGTAAAACATAGATTACAAATTATTATCTTTTGAAAGTTAGATGTTAAAATATTTTCCACGACTCCATTCAAGGAAATAGAACGAAATGACACGCGCAAATGTCGCGTTTCAGGGCCAAATTACCGTTCGAGTCTCGCGCCTCGCGCTGATAGGCGGCGGTGGATCCAAAGCACGAGGCGCCCAACGGATGCACGTGCTCGTCCCTTTCATGTGCGTAAACCTGTAAAACGAACCAGGCAATTAACGGCAATTACCTTCCATTCCTCTACCTATTTTAACACGCCCTCTCTAAAACACACCATTTGAACAAAGCCTCAACAGTAGCACTGAACACAATCTGCATAACCCTTATTTAGGCCAAATTAAAGATGCACAGTTGAAGAGCAATAACCAAGAGCCCTCGTGACAAAAAATATCCTGATTAGAATTCATTTGCGAAATTGGAAGTAATTGCGGTGCTTCTCGCATAACAGGGTGTTTGTCTGCAACGATCTACTCCATTAACATCACAAGAAGCATTAAAGCTAAATGAAATATGTGCGCTGTCCTTATACAGAATTAAAATATAATAATTTGGGAATATAGCGTCTCGGGTCCTTTTAAATGAGACCGTTTAACATTAGGAGCTGTGCTCCAGTTCTGTCCTAGTAAAGAATGAGTGATGTAAATATAGGGCCTATAAATGTGTCCCGGTTGTTCTGGTTTTGAGTTTTAGGTTAATGAATTTAGGTGTGAATGTAGATTAGCGAGGAAGGCTGGTGAGGAAATAAGAATACAAACTGGCCATATTTTGAAACATGGGTGCCCTCAACGCCCTCAATCGTCAGAGTTGCGCCCTAGAATTTAGTGCCATGATGCGCGGTGAAACTCACCCCAAAGCGCACCGCGCCTTTGCTGCTGTCAAACGGCCCTTTGCTTGCCTGCTTGTCCTCGGCTAAATTAATGGTATGTGGGTTTCCAATAGCGGCCATGTGTCTGCTTTCCTCCTCTTGAACTTTGGCTCCGTCGCTGGACGCCACTGTGAGAGTCGGAGGACTCTGGTGATCGTCGACAGAAAGCTGGAGACTTTCCTCGTCGTCTTGCGCCTTGTGCGACTCCACGTCTACATCCGGGTCGTCCACGCTGTCCACGTCCGGTGACACCGACCTATAACTGGAACTTTCGCTCAGGAAATCAGGCGACAGGTAGCCGGATCTGGCTCCAGGATACGGGCCTCGGCTTCCATACAGCTTCGCTATACTCTCCGCGTCTTTCACCACAGGTCTGAAGGCCGAGATGTAACTGACTTTTCTCTGCGTGGCCGCAATTTCGTCCCCGGATTTGTCCTCGTCGTTCCGGGTGCTAGACTGTGTACTGGAACAGCGCTCGCTTTCCACGACTCCATCTTTAGGTTCGCCGTGTTCGGACGCGTCCAGCTCGTTTTGCCTGAGGTCGGGGTTCGTCTTGGCTGGCGGTGGATGGTACGGTGCCATGGGTAAGGTACCGGCCGTGGGCCAAAACATGGGGAAAGATGGGTAGGTACTGTCCTTACTGCCAGGCCAGAACATGCTGGACAAGTTGGTTTTGTTTTGGTCCACCATGCCCACACTTTCGTCCTTCTTTTGACACAATCCGAACGCGGGAAAGCCGTATGGATGTGGGAAGAGGGGAGGCGGGATCTTCTGGAGGACCCCAAAGCTCTTGCTAGGCACAGGGATGACTGGGTAACTCCTGATGGCGTTGGGCATGGGCACGTTGCCCCTCTCGTCCTCACACCGAATGGTTTTGTGAGGCACCTCGGACGACTCTCTCTGAGGTCGACTCGAGGCTCCTTGAGGCTTCATGGAAGAGCCGCTTTCCGAGCCGTTCACCGGTAGCGTCCTCTTACGGCTGCCTCCGTTAAACATGGCTTTGACGTCCTCCCACGCGTGGGTCACTTCGTCCGGGGATGCTTTGTCCGACAGTTTCAGGTGCCTGCGCCAAGAGTTGAAGTTGGCTGCGTCTGGCTGCGTGTATTTGGACTCGGGCGTGCGGTGCGAGTGGAAGATGAACTTGTTCGGCGAGAAGTACATGTTGCAGAACGAGCACTTGATGCACTTAGCTCTGGAGCTGTTGTACCGGGCCGGGATGAAGTTACCCCTGCTGCCCCATGCGCATTCGTGGGACACGTCGAACGCGAAGTTCTCAGGCAGTTTCGGAGGGTTGTGTTCGCCGAGGAAGGACTTGCAGAGGCGCTCGGCCTCGCGTTTGGTGATCATGCCGCAGCGCCGGGACGAGATGGGCATGGCGCCGGCGCGCCG
>JAVGVS010000160.1:667415-872415 GCA_032718565.1 Distichodus sexfasciatus | reverse complement strand
AACAAATAAATAAATATTTCCGTTTTAATGACACAATAGAACATCTAATAAATTTGTTCCATTTGGCTCCTTTTTGGGTTTTTTTTAAGCCATTGTTCTTTTTGCTATTTTTTAGTGCTCCTAAGTCTAAAAAAACACTTTTCAGTACGAAACCTTCCACATTATTCAAGGTTTCTATTTTACTCCCTTAATGCCTTGTGTCCACATGACTGAACAACTTTTGGAATTCTTTTGTTGGAATCAGATCTGTTTAATTTTTGTTTCTTGATTCTTGAATCCAGATTCATAAAAGGTTTTTTTTTTCTCACTGCAGTATATGCTATTTAGTTAGTTATTTTTATTTTGAGAGTGTATAATACACAAATCATAATATAATCTGGATGTGATCTGGCATATGACATAAAAAAGAAATCAATTACATGTGGAGTATATAATTTCAGGGAAACATAACCAACAGTTTAAAGAAGTAGATGAAGATTTGTGGATCTACATAAAGGTTTGCACCTGGTCATACTGTTAGGAATCATAACACACCTTAAATATTTTACATTCTCAAGAAGCAAAAACATCATAAAATTCATTTTAAACCAAGGGTAAACATATTATCTTCTTGCAATTTTTAAGGTATATTACAGCCACAATGTCACAATGTCTGATGCAGCATTTCTACTTGATGTTTTGCTGATTATTGATGGTATAGCTAAATTATACAGATTGAGGTAAAATTTTCTTCTGATGATTAAGTAAGATTGACCACACAGACCCAAATGGTCTGATGAATCATGGTGTTGTACAGAGGGTCAGACCAGTGTGGCTCCTCTGTGGCCCACACCACATCTCAGGGTCATTCACAGATGTGATCTGGTTGTGAAAGTGGCCACTTGTGACTGGCAGTTGCTCTAATTCTACATGTCAAGTCAGAAAATTAGATACACAACAAAGCAGAGGTTTAAAACGAACTTGTCACTCTTGGTTGGCGTGATGCGGGGTCACAGAACCTTGACTTTATGGGACCAATGCCACGTTAATGAAGATCTAACAGGGTGGACGCAGTGGGCGGAGGTAATAACAATTGCTTTACAAAGAAATGGTTAATTATGAAATTGGGTGTACAGAAATCCAGTTTTAGTAAAAATATTAATACAAAAAATGCTATGAAATTACATGCTATGATTTATTACAATAAAACATTTTCCCTCATAGATTTTATAAAATCACTTAAAAACTTATCCCACGTATTATTATCAGAACAATACCATGCCTACACCTGCTTAGATGAAAAAGATCATGTCAGGTCCCAACACAATCAAAGTCAAAGTTCACGCCCTTTTCTACATAGACTTCCTCTATTAAAATAACTCTTTACCTAATAATGCTAATGACACTAATAGGCCGTATGATCATTATGCTAATTGTTCGCGCCAAACCATCTCCAGCCCTTGCAGCAAGTTCTTGGAAGCTCCCGGCGACTAAACGAAGAAGTGAAAAGCTATTCAGACGTAAAGTTGGAAGGTCATTACACGTCTCACACTTACCTTTGTGAGCAAGCAGCAGAAGGGGAAAACTCATTTAGCGTCCCTACATTAATCACAGGCTGCGCACATCAAGGTGTGATAATCACCTGAACACTCCATTAAAATAAAAGTGGCAGCCCCGGGGAAATCTCACCTTACTCTTTAATTGTTTTGAGGCTTTGATCAGCTTTTTAATCCAAGATTAATTTATGCATTTTTTAAATAACTCTACCTATGATTAATACGCGTGAAAATTCTAAGTAGTCGAAAGCAATTAGAACAAGTGGTTGGTCATCACCTCATTAGATGCTGTCGGGAAGATGCAAAGTGTGTGTGTGTGGATGCATGAGAGAGTGCAAGTGAGAGAGGGAGATTTACATGCACATGCATATTCATGGTTAAAAATAAGGTTAAGAGGATCTGCTTTGTCATATTCCTATATATATTCATACCAATTTGTTGAACATCTAACGGGGCACCTGCACATCCTTGTGTGGAAGCTGGGGACAGCGCTGTGCTACAGAAGTGATTGTAACTGAGGGAAAAAAAGGGACGGGAGGAGACTGGCGGAATGAGAGTGGTAGCTAAGAAGGTCAGTGTAATAATGGGGACTTTACAGATTTACATACTAATAGTCTTATTCCCTGGAAAGTACAACTCTAGACCGTCTACCGAGCGGCGGCATATTTCAGGTCTGCGCCGCCGGATCCGTCATTTTGGGAATGATGTCTCTTTTTAACTAATGGTGTCATGGAGCGGCACGGTAGATCTTCTCTAACTCTGGCTTTCAGTCCAGCCCTTCAATGTGCCACACACTCCATCAAGGTCAGACGGAAGACGAGGGGCTGCAGGACGGTGTCTAAGCAGATGGGAGTCTTGAACGGAGCTCTTAGCACAGTATGTGTGTGTGCTAAGTTGGAAGGAACCAGTGGTAGAAGGGGATATTAGCAGGCTCTCCGGAGGACTGTGATGAGAGAGTGTTGCAGAGTTAAAGCAAGAGATTCTCCAACCTGCTAATGTGTAAACAAGACATCACTCCTCTCCTGGCCTGACGTTTATCTGCCTTCTAAAAGCCGGCCCCTGGGTGCTGCTCTCTCTCTCTATCTCTCTCTAACTCTCTTTCTCTCGCACTCACACCAACTATTAAGCCACACTTGTGCCCAGCATGTGCATGCATATGTGAGAGTTTTTGTGTGTGTGTGTGTGTGTGAGATGGAGAGAGGGAGCCGCACATGCCGAAATGGAGGTCACGGTTGTAAAAGGTTGGTGTAGCGTGTGTTTTAATGTCATCAGGGTACGAGAGACAAGCGAAATGAGAGGAGGAGCTGTTGCAGCACTCGATAGCGGAGGGCGCAGGAACCCTTTTGTCATGGGCCGGGGCTCATCTGCCACTGTGAGCTCCTGCTCTCAGGAGGGACGTGGCGAACAAAAGTGCTAAAAGGCAGTGTGACAGTGAGGGCAGCCCGAGGAAGGAGGAGGAGGCCCGGGACATACGACCCAAGCTGTCAATCATAGCTCAATCACAATTACTCACACACACACACACACACACACACACACACAGTTCCATACAATGTCTTTACCTATTCAATACCTCAGAGTTCTTGCATTTTAAACACCTGTGCCATGTATTTACTTAATGTTTATGTCGTCGTTTTTAGTTTTCAAAGCTCTCTAAGAACTTAGGTCAGCTCTCAGATCTTTAGATTTCAGATTCAGCTCCTCATTCCTTCAAAACCTAGGCTTCACTTGAGTGCGTTCAACTAAAAAGAAATTTCTGAAAGTGAGGCCAACTTTTCATTACGTTCTGAAAAGTAGGACATCCCAATTGTGCACAAACACAAATCTTGGCTTAAGAGAGATTCCTTACCTTCATTCAGAAGGGTTCAATGGAGTTCATATGAGAAAGAGAGAGAGTGTGTGAAAGAGAGAGAGAGAGGAAGGAAGACAGACAGTGAAAGCAACATTCCTCAACCAGCCCAGCGTGTCGGCCGATAGTGCCAATCACGGGACGAGCATCAGCCAGCGATAATGGGAATTATAGTAATGAAATCTAGCGCCTGGGCCCGGCGCTTCGCCCGAGGCGCTTTTCATGCTATAGAGGGGCATTACCATAAAGATGCGCGGTGCTTGTTTTGCAGGGTCTATCGAAGGAGCAGTCCGCTGAGATAATAACTATTAGTAAAAGGACAGCACTTTTTTTTTCTGCCGGATTCCAGCTGTGGAGGCTGCATTTCCATACAGATGGATGTGCACCGGAGGGGCGATGCGTACGAAGAGAGGGGTGACGCCATCGGGCCATCCTGACGGAGGGGCCTCGTCGTCTCCTCTTGCCTCCTCCTCAGTTTGCCCCGAAGGAGGAAGGAATGAAGGTCGGGTGCAGGGAGGGAGGACAGACAGAGGCCGTGCATGAATCCACACATGCTGCAACTGTATTAAACTGGCACACAACTGCATGCGAGTATGTTAAACAGCATGTGGAAGTGGTAGCAAAAGAAACAGCAATGTCAGGTTTCTCTCTTTTTCACAGTCCTCAATTGTCAAAATTCATATTGCTCTCATACGCATACACGCACAGCCGACTCTTGCTCTCTTTTCGATTCACTTCACTTCCATCATTTCTACAGCTAAATACAAGATCTAAATGCAACACCCACACTTAACCTTAACCTCAGTAATTCAGGTATAGAATTTTCTTAGGACCATGCTAGTGGTAATTAATATTGGATGTGTGTTCTTATTTACGTGCTAGTCCTTAAACTTTAACCTGAGTAACCAACCTAAAGTGTTTGGTCTTTTTCAGCTTCTATTAAAATTTGCTAAATGCCCTTGGTTTTTCTAGCCTTTTCTTGACAAATCTGGTCCGTACACAGCTATATGCAAGAATGAATGAACACACATACACACACATACTGTCTACATTATACATATACTGTCTTACCTTGCTATCTCCATGAGGCTCTTCTTTATTAACCTTCCACTGAGAAATCAACTCTTTTAGTTTTTGAATTAAATGCAACAGCTTTTCTAGGGTGGCGCCGTGGCACGGTGGTTAGGGCTGCTGCCTCATAGCTGCCTCATAGAAGGTCCTGGGTTCGATTCTATGGTCGGCCATAGGGCCTTTCTCTGTGGAGTTCACATGCTCTCCCTGTGTTTATGTGGGTTTCCTCTGAGTGCTCCGGTTTTCTCCCACAGTCCAAAAGCAAGCATGATAGGTTAATTGGCAACTCTAAATTGACCTGTAAGGTGTGAATGAGAGTGTGTGTGCCCTGCGGTGTGTCGGTGGCTTGGTCCCTGCCTTGTGCCCATCAATTCCTGGGACAGGCTCTGGACCTCCCACAACCTTGGTTGGGATTAAGCGGTTCGGAGAATGAACGAATGAACTTTTCTATAAAAGTATTTTTCCCTTAAGAGGACTGGTCCTCACCTAAAGACTTGTCCTCACAAAGCCACATACTGTAGATCTGACAAACCTTAGGTTTTCCGATCTTTTAGCACAGCATTTCTTAACCCTGGTCATGTTCTGCACACACTAATACCTGCACACCTGATGCTCTTAATTAGATAATAAGCAATTTGTGGGGAAAAATAAAATCTGAGCAGGACACTGGGCCATGTGAGAAAGGGTGAGAACCTCTGATTTAGGGGACAGCCAGGTCCTCACTAATCCCTAAAAACCTCACCTAAAACCACTTTCACAGTGTTGTCAGTCTGGGGCTCTTTATAGCGCCGCCGCTGCTGCTGTCCGGGGTGCTGAAAAGGAAAAAGCTGCGCTCTCAAAGGTACCAAGTGCAAATAGCTTCGGCCGTGCCTCCATGTGTGTGAACACAGACCAGATATTTCCATCAGGGTATGACAGAAGTGAGAAAGTGTGTTACATCCCTTTCAGCAAGTCTAACACTGCTTTGATTTCAGCAAGTCTGACACCGCTTTGATTGGGAGAGGCCAAAGTAAAGTCAAACTTTTTTTCCTCCCCAACTCTTTACTCCGGCATGACACAGTCACTTCATGTCCTTTGCGGGCTTTCAAAGTAGAATTTGCACTGTTACAAAACTCCCACGTGTTTAATTTAGACCTTTGCATAAAGTCTTTAATCCAGTCCTTTAACTGGGTGCAATACTTTACTTCAATCCTCACCAAATAATTGGGTCTAAATGCAAGTAATGAAGGTAATAGGTAATAAATATGAGTTCACACATCCAGATGGAAGTAGACGTGATATTAAACATCGATCTAATCTGCAGCAGTGCGTACGATATGCACTATACATTTGTGAGTGACCCAAATAAAAGGTGCAATGCAATATCAGGGAGAGGAGAGAGGATGAGACACTAGGGCTCAGGGTGGAACCTGTTTGCATTTTGATGAATTATGCATGGAAGGGTTAGACTAATAATAGCGGTGGAGGAGAAGGGCGTTGGTCCTCCAGTGAGCGGGGCAAAGGCATGCTTTAGGGGCTAGTAGTGTGTGTAAATATGGCCAGCAGTCAGTAAACAGCAGCTGCAGTGGACACACACACACACACACCAGGTGATGAGCTCACAATGACTCCATTAACAAGATGTGATTCTGACTAATGACACTGCAAACATTCATTCCTCTGCTGTTGTCCTATTCCCCCTAAAGTAGGAGCTGATATTAACGTTCCCTCAGCACCACATTAGTGCAAAAGGACTTTAATTTCGTCACGATACACAAGCCTAATTCATATTCCTAAGTCTGTAGGAGAACGTAAAGATTGATCACCTGATTTGGATGGACTACAGCAGAGTTGTACTACATGTGTTCCTTTAACAAGGCGACTTTCCTGCATGCATTGCAGGCCAAAACAAGCACAGACACTCGTTTTTGAGAAACAACACGCAAATCACTCATGGACAGTCTGTCCACAAGCTAATTCTTTGGCCTTATATATATATATATAGGGAAGGGAGAGAAGTAAGAGAAAAAGGAGGAAAAAAGAAAAGGTGATGAAATAAGGTTTCTGAACTAACCATTCATAAGGGGTTGTGCATTAGTCTGAGGCCATTATGTCTGTTCTTAGAGTTGTAATTACACTGTAGATGACGGTTTTGGCAGCACCTGAACCCCTTTTATTGTTGCCTTGATACAATGGAGACAGTATTTAGCACGAGCCAGTGGGACGATGGGGGAGCAAAGACACACACACACACACACTTTTCTATAAAGCATTTTCCCTTGTGAGACCTGGGCTGACAAATTGTAGTTTTCCTATATTTACCAGCACAATTAAGTTTTCATTTATACCTAAAAATACACATACACACACTGTCCTCACATCCAAAAAAACGATACCAAAAATGGTCAAGTCACAGTTTTTCCTATTTTTTGAAAGACAGTAGGTCCTCAGAAATGCCTTCAAACCTGTACACACACACACACATAGAAAGTTCTATATGTCATTTTCATGTATGAAGATCAATTGTAACATACAAAAATGGCACAAAAATCTGACTTTTTTTAGTTTTAACTAGGAAAAGTTAGGTCTTCACAAATACCTAACAACCTATACACACACACACTCTCTCTGTGAAACACATACTTTTCTATAAAGCACTTTCCCTTATATGGTCTGCATAAATACCTAAAAATTTGCCTGCACAAACATACCCACACCCCAAAAGCAGATGTATTACTATCTTTGTTCCTCCCGTTGACTCCCATAATGAATAATTCTACAGCTACACCTAACCCTAAACTTAACCTCAGTAACCAAACACAAATCTTTTACATCTTTTACTTTCTCAAATAAAACATTTTCTATTTTTCCTCATGAAGAGCAGTCCAATGTCCCCACAAATCCATAAAAATGAACAAAAGAGTTTTAGGGAACAACCAGGTCCTCACAACACCCTAAATACATGAAAACACACACACACACACACATTTTCACAAAGTAAAAGTGAAAAAAAAAACGAATAAATTATTTATAGAGTAAAGTTGTATTAACACAATACACAACACAAAATTTATGGAAGGTCAAAAATCTTCCCAAAATCCGTTCAATTATTTTCTATTGCTTGGCTCCACCAAACATGGCATCCACTTAGTTCACCTCACGCCAACTTCTTGAAGCCGACTTAGTTCGGACATACCGATTGAACCTATGCTGAACCACGATTGAACCACGTCTGTATGTTTGAATGCAGGTGAATGAGTCGATGACAGAAATCTGCTCTAAAACACAGTTTAAACATGTTGCTGTGAAATAAGGAAAGAAGTTACCCGTGACGGGAAATGCCATCGTGTTGCATACCAAAACAGCCTGGGAGCTGCCTACAACAACAACAACAACAACAACAACATGCAAGCGATTCAGGCAAAAACAACAAAAAAACAGGGGCAAAAAGTGCAGGCGATCAAGCCTCGTGCACAATCTAATTGAAGCTCACAGAAACAGCCCTTGGCTGCTTTGCCTCCGTCCCGTCTACCTGCCATAATGCACTGGGCCATTTAAATTAACTCAGGAGTGACTTGCTGTAATCGTGCCTTTTTTCAGGGAGGGGTTTGGGTGGTGGAGGGGAAGCTGTGGCCGTTCAGATGAGCGATGTATCATTACCCGGAGTCCTGCTCTAAAACCCCCAGCCGCCCCTCCATTCGCCTAACTGCAGCACCGCGGGCTAGTCAGCCTAGCGTGAGCCTTCATCTACTGAGCCAGGCAATCTGGCCAACAGACATGCATGTATTCATAATGGCAGCAGTCGCCGGTGGAGTGTGTGTGTGTGTGTGTGTGTGTGAGAGAGAGAGAGTTCTATTGGAGGAACGGCGAGCGTCATCCTTCCCGCACGCTACGGGCCCGACGTGGCGGCCGCAGACAGTGACTAGTAAATATACATGGAATCATTACGGCGCAATTAGGGAAGAGGTACAGCAGAAGAGACACTGATCGGTAATTACAGAGGAGAAAATAAGGCACGCTTCTTATCTGTTTTAAAGATGTGTTCTCCGTTCGGTTCACGTTGTTGGTAAATGAAAAAGAATAAAGTGCTGCAGACTAACTGTCTACAGAGAGGAGGAGGCAATATGACTGACACAGAAACGGCTACTTGTGACTTTCATAATTCAGTTTACTTTGTGCTGAAACTTTTAATGTATTACTTAATTACTCCTTTTTTTACCTATTGTTTTTCACCTCATTCTCTTTCTTTTCCTCCCTCCTCTCATTCCAGGGCTGGAGAGATTAAAAAGTGTTACAGACAAAGCTGGCAGTCCATATACAGTTAGAAAGATTATGGTTAATTTTATTCTTATTGTGCTTAAACTTAAAATTAATTATTACTCCTCTTTCATTTTCAGCTGGTAGCATTACAGTTAGGGAGTTCCCCATGATCGGAGGGTCGCCGATACCACTGTGATACTCATGAGAAAGGTACCGTCCCCAAGCATTGCTCCCTGGTCAGCTGCCCTCTGCTCCTTCATGGATGGGTCAAATGCAGAGGTCACATTTCACGTGGGGCGTGGGCAGCAGCGGCTCAGTTGCATTTAGGAATACTAATGAGAAACAGCCTGTTCTGAAAGGGACTGAAATAGAGGAGTAAAAAGCAGGTGAAAATGCCTGAGAGGGGTTTACAGCAAACTATTTCAGAGGCGTGTTTAGTGGAGCTCATAGACCTGTTTTAACTTGTTGAAACAATGTTTCGCTGATCCCAGGGCTAGAGAGTACAGACTACGAACTAAAGCTTTCATCAGAAAAGAGGAATCTGACTTTTGCGATCCAGCTTCCTCTGTAAGTAAACTCATACATTTCTTACTTCTTTCCTTTCCCCCCTTTTCTTAGAGTATAGACAAAATTGTGCTATATACAAAGCCTAGAGGAAGCAAAGTGGACTTCCACAGTCAGCAATTTCCTTTGTTCTTTAACTTAAAATGTATTATTCTCCTTCTTTTACATCTCTTTTGTCCCCTTTCCGTCCACACACCCTTCATCCAAGGGTCAGAAAATACAGACTCAAAGCAAACTGTCCACAGACTTTTCACAATACACTTTTCTAAGTTGTTTAAACGTAGAAATTAACTACTTATCCCTCCTTCTTTCACATGTTTTCATCACCTCATCCCCCCTCCTCTTTCTCACCCTGACTCTTTTCATCGCAGGACCGGAGAGTACAGACGGAACAGGATTACTAAGCGTAGGCATTCTGCGGGATTTAGCCGCCTACCATCCTCTGCGGAGCCGAGAGTTTTAATTGAGTCCAGGTCTGGACTAGAGCCATGGTCAGCTGAATATAGATGCTGAAATAGGTGTTCTCTAGCCGGGGGGAGTGGGAGCGGCGAGGGTGGAGGAGAGAGAGCAGCGGAGTTTGAGTGATGCCTCTGTCGCGTGAGTAATGGAAAGTTCAGAAAGGTCAAGCCATTACAACTGCGGCCGCTTAATTATTAATTACACACCTCTAGAAGGGAAAGGACGGCTTCAGACTCAGGTTTTCCTGTTGCTGCTCCTTCCTTCGAACACGCTCACACACACACACACACACGTATTGCTTTCTTTTTCTTCGTTATAACCTTAACCCTAACCTTAACTTCAGAAACCAAGAGTAATTTTGTCAACCTTTTCAGTTTCTTTTACGTCTTTAGGTTTAATATTAATAAAATTGGTTTTCATGTTATATAGTAAATTATTTACACATTATGTTTAATAGCTGTGTTTAAGAACCTAAAAGTTGGCATCATACACATCATCCTTTGACCTAAACCTCAGTAATCGGGTCTTTATTTTTTCAAATAAAAGCTGAAACTTTTCTGTAAAGCATCTTCCATTATGAGAACCAGATGTGACTCACAAAGACAGCAGTATTGTTCAAATCATATTCCTGAGATCAATCCACACACACAAAAGATTAGCCGTTCTTTGGAAGGACAAGAATACCTCAAATACTTTAAAGTCTGCACACATGAACACAGCTTAGGCAAAAGCAGATAAATAAAATTTAAAAAAGGAAAAAACAATCTTTAGTACGGTCCA
This sequence comes from Distichodus sexfasciatus, assembly GCA_032718565.1. Lineage (NCBI taxonomy): Eukaryota > Metazoa > Chordata > Actinopteri > Characiformes > Distichodontidae > Distichodus > Distichodus sexfasciatus. The sequence goes on along the minus strand of JAVGVS010000160.1, from coordinate 861,918 downwards.
GAGTAGGACTGTGCACACACACACACACACCCCCCAAAAAACTAAACCGGTTCAAGTCAGCCTGGTTTAGTAATTACACGTGGAGACGCAGAACCACACTTGGCTCACACACTTCCTGACTGTAAGCAATTAAAATATTATTCATTACCTTTTAAATACAACACTGGCTCTGAGATCCCATTAAATTTGGGATAATTGAGTGTGTTTAATTATCAGCTGCGGCAGGCAGTTAGTTTGGAGAAAGTAAGAGTGTGTGTGTATGTGTGTGTATGTGTGTGTGTGTGAAAGAGAGAGAGAGGGGTGACCTAGTTAGTGTCAGACGCACTGTGTTTTAAAAATGACCTTGCTCTGGAAGCTGGGCTTAGAATAACTCTTCTCCGAGACACTCAGGGCATTTGGTAATAATGTTCAAATGCTTGGCCTCCCTCCTGCTCCTTATCCCACTGTCTAAATCCAGACACAGGCCTCAGATCATGAAGACGCTTCATGCACTGGCTGGATGGATGGATGGCTGGATGGATGGCTGGATGGATGGATGGATATTGCAGTACAAAGACAAAAAACTGACATTTTTAAAGGGAGTGCAAAGTTAACCCATAAAGAACACAGAAAGAGAAAAAGTCATGACGTGAACGTGCCGAAGTAGAGAAAGTGAACACACCACAGCGCAGCACAACGAAATGTGACCTCTGCATTTGACCATGTTTGAAGGTGCAGCAGTGGCCAGCTGACATGCACAGCACCCGGAGAGTAGTGCTTGGAGATGGTACCATGCTCATGAGTACCTCAGTGGTACCTTTACCAGTCTGGGATTGGAATCGGCAACCTTCTGATCGTCATGGGATGGTCGCCCTAACCGTTACACTACCAGCTCTAGAGGATGTGTGCCACGGATTTAAATACGTAACAAACCAACCAATGTACAATCTGAACCAAGGGCGTGCAGTAGTGCCCAGTATGAGAAGCATTATATGGCTATATGTGACCCTCCACGGCAAAACCAGCTGCTTGTCGCAACGGAGGTTTCCGAGAAAAAAAACGACCGTTTATGTTGCGTGGGGTAAAATTTTGGATTTTTTGTTTTTAGTGTTTTGAAACAGTGGAAGGTCTATACTGTACTGTTGTGAATAAATTTGGCTGAAACACTTCCATCCTAAAAACGTGACTTTCTTGAGGTGAGGAATTCAATTCCAGCAGAATGTTAAAAGTTTCTGTTTTGACCGCTCTACTTCAATATTTACGGTAAATCCACTGGTTGACTAGCGTGAAGATATTTCTCCGGAATCCGTCTTCGTCTCCCGAGTTCAGTTAACCTAACGCAGGTAGGCTATCCGTGTGGCTGTGAATGCAGCGTAGGCTACCGTAAATACAAACGTAGCCGCGACCGCACCAAGCGTCTGTTTCTCACTTAGCGTGACAGGAGAAACCCGACTCCTTTAAATGTTGATATCTCAGTCATATGTCGTCCGATTCATTCGATATAGGTATCGTTTTGAAGGTTGATTTATGCCCTTTCATGACAACATAATAACTCAATTTTGAAAATTTGCGACAAGCGACTGGTTTTGCTGTGGAAGGTCACATATATAGGTGTGGTCAGCATGATATAGCTATATAGGTGTGATCACTTAAATCAGTTACTGCCAGATGAGATACTTGCCTTTTAAAACCTGGCCTTTTAAAAAGGTCAGTATCTACACATGCAAGAATACACAAATAAAATTTACTATATAAGTGATGATAAACTATTTACAGGTGAGAATTCTTTTCATTAATAAAATATGGGTGACAAGTAGTTAGTGCCCTGGGTGTTCATGAAAAGGTGGGTCTTCAGATGAAGTTAGAGGACAGTTAGCGTTCTATCAGTTCTGACAGCGAGGGGAATTTGGTTCCACCACTAAGGATCGGGAGTTAAGAGAGTCTAGATGTATATTTTCCACTTTTGAGAGCTTGCGTTCAGGCCTATTCGGCCACTAGAGCCATGCCAATCTCTCCCCTGTGTCTTTGTCTTGCTCCTGTTTATGTTCTTTAGTTTACTTTGCTTCTGTTTTATTAATTAGCGTCTATTGGTTTGAAACCTTGCAACTGCATTCAGCATCCTTTCTTCTGGGAACACTGTAAAATGTACCTGGTCATCGCTAAACTGGACTGCTGCAACGCTCTACTAGCTGGACTTCTTTCAAAGTTGACTAGACCACTTGAGTTGATTCAGAATACACCAGTGAGACTAGTCAACAATGATCCTAATTCTGGCTCCCTGAGGCTGCCAAAAAAAATAAAAAAATGCAACACTTTCATTCCAGGCCAAAATGGACCTGCACCTCCCTACTTATTGGCACCAATTAACCCTCCTGTTATGATGTACGTCAAACTGACTCATTTTTAATTGTAAAAAAAAAAGTCTTTTGAAACTTCTTGTGCTTGGCTTAATATCATTTCACATACAGCCCCTACCTGCACGTTTATATTACAAAGATACTGTTTGGGTCAAATTTGAAATTTAAAATAATCAATGTCATGTAAAACTATTGTGTTTTATATGTAGGTCCTTCCAATGTACATTAAAAAAGTTTTAAAATGCATTTTTTTAAATGAAAAATGAATGAATTACACCATTACACCAAATATTGATGGAAATGGTTAGTAATGGAGTTAATAATGAGATATAAACAATGTTTATTGGGATTTTGTTGGTTTCTGACACTTTTAAACATGCTCCGGGTCAAATCGACCCAGGAACATCATTGCTGTTCCTAAGAAATGAACATAACAGAAGGGTTAAGCAGCATGCCACGTCTCGTCCTCTCAGAGTATCAAGTCAAAAGAAGAGGAATATGAATACAAATACCTCAGTCCTGCTTTTCAGTGTTGGAACCAGAATTTCCCCTCACTATCAGAACTGCCAAGCCCTTTACTGTCCTCACACGCCCTCTGAAGACCCACCTCTTCAAGCATGGAATACCTTACACCTCTTATCATTGTTTACTCACCTCTCTCTTAAAATCTGTGTGTTTTGTATTCTCACCCAACTGCCTTTTTATATGTTTTCTTGGTTGTGTAAATATAAAATTTGGACTTGTCCTCTGAGAGGGATTGTAAAGGTAGGTAACTAGAAAGCTGGCAGTAACTTGGGTGAACAACAGCTGGTGATTTAAGTCTAGTTTTACAAGTAAGAAGAACAGATTCTCTTGGTGTAAAACAAAGCCTCATAGTAAGAGCATATGCCAAATGCTGTGAATGTAAATGTAAACGGAAACGGAAACGTATTCCATTACTGTCTGGGCCTGTTTGTACGCCATGTGCCGCATAAAACTTCCCATAACCCTGCGCTCTGCCGTGGCAAAACCTCATGCCAGCCGTGTGCCAGACCTGGCCTGCGAGTGAGCAGCATGGCTGGGGGCAGTCTGGTATTACAGAGCAAGCTGGAGTGGCAGCGGCACACGCTTCCACCGTGCTTCATTAGGAAACAAAATATAAGCTTTCCACTCCATTACCAATGACTTTAGGAGCTACAGCACATAAGACGGCGACTCACCTCATCAACAATGCATTGCAATAACCACACGGCTTGAACGGGCTACAAGGAGAGAGCAAGGAAGAGAGAGAGAGAGAGAGAGAGAGGAAAGACGTGAGGGTGGGGGAACAGCATTAGCCTACATACAATGTTTTTACAGTGGAGCGGTGAGGGGGAGAGGGGAAAAAATCATTAATGCAATAAAATGTGCCCAGATTAATCAAACGCATCAAACTCTTATGAAAATATCACAGGGGTAGAAATGTTCTATTACGTCTAATGGCGTCTAATCTAATACAGGCAGTTAAGGGCTTGGGTATTTCTTCATTGTGAAATGCAATTTGGGGAAGTTTAAAGGGAGCCGCTGAAGCGTGGGCCCTCACACTGCCGTCAGGAACGTAGGGAGCTATGATACAACCCCCCCTCCACCCCCCTTTCGTTTTTTTTTTCCTCCCTCTCTGCCTTTCCTTCCAACTCATAAAAGCTTACCATTAAAGATCCCTGGATGGAATGAGTTGGAAAAGCTGAATAAAGGAGGAAGAGCGCAGAGGCAATATGTAATTAGCATGTCATAATCAAAACGACTCATTCGGACACATTATGATCACTGGGAGGAAATTATAGCTTGGCTGGTGGCAATCGGTGGGCATGTGTTAACACCATTTCCATAATGAAAATACACAAATGTTAATAGCCCCAGCGCCTTGATTTGGAAGGGGAATACGGAGGAGAGAGCGGCGCTCTTTTAGCTAGCCCTTAGGTCCTAGCAGGAATTGCTGGGTTGAAGGAACACGGGCCATTTGCAAATGTTGTTTTTCTGACTTCGCACTTCGAACTGTGACTATTTTCCTCTTTCTTTTTTCCTTCCCCCTCCCAATATACCGCCCTTCTCCAGAGAGGCTCCAGCACGTAATCTCATTTTCAATTAAATTCTCATTTTGTTTGAAGTCGAGTCTAAAAAGCATATATATGAATTAACATATTTGGATGTCTGCCAAAGTGTAGGTTTTCAACATTTCGCTTTAAAGAATACTTTGGCTTCCATCCATTTAGCCGACGACGGAGTGGCAATGATCGATTGAAACCCGACTCGTTATCAACACAACGCAAAACCATCAAGTCATGACAACACTGTATTCCCCCCCACCCACCCACTCCATTTAAATCCTTTTCAGAACTCGCAAACAATAATTAGCACTTTCGAAGATGGAACGAAGCTGATAGGCAATGTGACAGAGACACACTGAGCTCCCAAACATTTTTCTTCAAGCAAGAACATCAGCCAGAAGCAACAAAATCCATTTACAGTTACACTGTAAGAACTGAAATAATCAGCAATAATACACAATAAATGCACATGCAGTAAATGAACATTTAACACATGCCCCTATTTTTTGCTTTTGTCTTATTCAATGTCATTGTACTTACGATATAGCAATTTCAATTTGCTACCCACTATAAAATGGTAATAACTGTGTGTAAATATGCAATAATATCTTCATAACGCTGCACAACCTGTATTTCTAATCCATGCACTTTACTAGCAATAACTCAAAATTATATGACATGTGTACCAATGTATGTTCGATTAACAAAGTTGAATATATAGGGAAAATTGTGATAACAGCTCTATACTGTTAAATTCTGCAATATTATTCAGAATAAATCAGTAATAACTGTGTAACAGTGCAGCAACAAACTTTAAAAGCCTGTTCTATGCAGAGCTTGAAACTTGAACTTGAACCCATGAATTCAAACTAGCATGATCTGTTTAGCAAATATATTATTGACCAATGTTTGCTTAAGAAAAGTGTGAAAGACATGTGAGGATTGAACATCTTTATACAGTTACATATTAGAAGACTATCATTATGTAGGGATTTCGCCCCATGAACTGAGGGTCGTCGGGTCGAATCCCGGGCCAGTAAAAGGTACCACTGAGGTACTCATGAGCAAGGTACCGTCCCCAAAGACTGCTCCCCAGTTGCTGCATGTCAGCTGTCCACTGCTCCTTCATGGATGGGTCAAATGCAGACGAAATGTGACCTCTGCATTTGACCTATCTGTGAAGGAGCAGTGGACAGCTAACATGGGCAGTGCCTAGAGGGCAGTGCTTGGGGACGGTACCTTGCTCATGAGTACCTCAGTGGTACCTTTACCTGTCCGGGATTCAAGAATCTGTGGTTATGAAATGTTGTTAACTACTTTTTTAGCTTCACTGTTGTTAGCTACTATTTTTCTGCAGCTTTTAGTGTAGCTAACTATATTAAATCAGTAGATTGACTGTAATTATTGTGTAACAGTCCAGTAACCTCTCACTTTAAAATGCTACTCTATGCACAACGTGACGCTCAAACCACGCACACTTCTATGATCAATAAAGAAAAGTTTGATGTTACCTGTCTATGTTATAGCAGGTTATAAAGGTCAGTACAGTTTAAGTATTTATTTGACAGTGATAGGTAAGGAACTACATTCAGGGGAGATCGTCTACATTCTGGGAGTAAACTGGGGTGGTGGTGGTCTAGTGGTAAGGATACTTTTCTCTGGACCAAGAGGTTGTGGGTTCAAATCCTACCTCCAGAACAACCATCATTGGGTCCCTGAGCAAGACCTTTTACCCCAAGTTGCTCCAGGAAGACTGTCCCTGAAATTAGGAAAATGGAAGTTGCTCTGGATAAGAGCGTCTGCTAAATGTAAATGTACATTGTAAGATCTCATTTCTGATTTAATACTTACTGTTCATTCATTATCCGAACCGCTGCATCCCAACCGGGGTCGGGGGACCGGAGCCTATCCTGGGAACTTACGGGTGCAAGGCGTGGACCAACCCTGGACAGACGCCAGCACATTGCAGGGCATTAATAATTACTAAAGAGACATAATGATGCTATTAGTAGACAATGTCGACTTTTTGATCAGTTGTTACAAGGCAAGGAAGCCCCAGACTGAGTGAGATTAACATACACACAACTTCTGTTTACCTCTTCGATGTGTTCTGCCTCAGCTTTCTCAGTTCTGGGCCGAGATCGGGACCTCAGCCTCCTTCTCCGTCCCAGCTCTCCCTCTCATCTTTTTCTGCAACTGGCCCTCGCTACATTATCTGCTCATTTCACCGAGTCTTTCTGACAAAGCCACAATGCAGTTATTGATTCTCCCTCTCAATTAAATAAGGCTTCACTTTCTTCTCTCTCTCTGTTAATACCTTGAGACCCCCCACCTGACACAATATCCATTCGGCTGCTAGTAAATGAATTATCAGTCGACATGGGTAATGAATTCGTCCGGCATCGCAAAAATAACTCTAATTGCCAAACGGCACGCAGGAGGAAATTGGAAAATGATATTAGCGCGCCTTCGCTAGGTGAATTATCCATTCGTCCCAGTCAATACAAACTGTCATTAAAAGCGGCGATAAAAGCCGCGCTTATTTATCTCGCGGGGAATTCGAAGTTGCATTTAGCACATTTTCCCAATCTGATTACTTATCGCATTACAATACTCACGCGTGTTCCAATTCAAATGGGATGCTCCCCAACGAGTTTAAATTAGCATATTTATCATCAAGGTTCCTCAATGGGGTTTGGGAAGTAATCTGAAAAGTGCACATTTCCCTTCAACCGCATCATTCTAAATCAGATGTAAACATTTCAACTTTGGTTTCAAGGAATTGTACGACGCAAGTGCTTAATTCGGACAGCGGACACTTGTTAGAAAATGTGTGTAAGGTTGGAGTTGCTAATTACAGGAACAGTCTTTCTGGAGCAACCTGGGGTTAAGAGTCTTACTCAGGTGCTCAAAAGTGGTAGTGCTGGAGCCAAACTTGAACCTTCAACCTCTGGGTCTGTATGCCAGTATCTAACCTAACTAAGGTACTGCCTCCTGTATTGTGCACCACCTTCTTATAGAGCACTACCTTCTGAAAAAACAACATTAGCAAGTTTTATGTAAAATTATTGCCCATGAGGGTGTTTCCTCAAAGAAGTCAATGGGTTGATCTATGATTCTGTAGGCAGAGAAAGAAAGAAAGAAAGAGAGAGAGGGAAAGATGCTAGTGTGCAAGCCCAAGGTCTCATATAAGGCTCTCATCCCCTGCTCTCCATGGAGTTGTGCCCAGAGAGAAGCAAAAAAAGAGAGAGAAAGAGAGAGGAGAGAGAGAAAGTGAGGGAGGTCCGGGTCTCTGTGCACTCGTCTTCATTGTTACCAAAATGACAATCCTGTGGGTGAAATGAAATCCTTGCGAGTGCCTTCCACCAGCACAGGGGTTAGTGCTCCCCCTCGTCTGTGCGGGAATTATGGGCCGACCGGATGCCAACGGCGCTGGGCTTTAACTGTGACCCCAGACACGGCCTCTCCCAGCGGCGGACAAATTTTTAGTGCGGTCACTTTCCGAGCCCTCTTACCGAAAAACCCCAGCCTCTGGCAATCACACACACGGTCACACACACACACACTTAAATCCAGCCAGTAAAGACTTTGCCCTGACGGATACTCCTTAACAGAGCAGGTATGCAGCCAAGCCAGCCTGACTGTTTTAATGCTCCTCAGCTGCTAAAAGGAGACTTTGTTGCTGTTGTTTCATTCTCAAGTCAAACTGCCAATATTCTCAAAGCTATTGTGTAAACCTACACACTACTGGCAGTATAGATAGAAGGGCAACATCTACCTCCATAATATTGATAAATATTTATTTCTTACTATTTTATATCTTTTTTTTGTGATGGTCTAGTGGTAGAATACTCGGTTATGGACCAAGAGGTTATGGCTCTGTTCTACATTTAGGTAGTATAACGGTTAGGGAGTTGGCCCCGTGATTGGAAGGGTGCTGGTTCAAGTCCTGAACCAGTAAAGGTACCACTGAGATACTCATGAGCAAGGTACCATCCCCATGCACTGCTTCCCGGGCGCTGCCTATATCAGCTGCCCACTGCTGCTCCTTCAAACAAATGCAGAGGTCACATTTCATTGTGCTGCGCTGTGGTGTGTATGCTTTCTCTACTTCGGCACGTTCACGTCATGACTTTTTCTCTTTCTGTGTTCTTTATGGGTTAACTTTGCACTCCCTTTAAAAATGTCAATTTTTTGTCTTTGTACTGCAATATCCATCCAGCCATCATCCATCCATCCAGCCAGTGCATGAAGCGTCTTCATGATCTGAGGCCTGTGTCTGGATTTAGACAGTGGGATAAGGAGCAGGAGGGAGGCCAAGCATTTGAACATTATTACCAAATGCCCTGAGTGTCTCGGAGAAGAGTTATTCTAAGCCCAGCTTCCAGAACAAGGTCATTCTTCAGGGATGGATCAAATGCAGGGGTCACTTTTCACTGTGATACATTGTGTACAGTGCTGTGGTGTGTTCACAATGACAAATAATTTTGGATTACAACTGCATCTATTAGTTATTTTAGCTATCAACTACCCTAACAAGTATTAAATTAATTGGGTAATTGAAGATTCATTTAAGCCCTACACTGGATAAAAGAGTTTGATAAATAATATAACTCTAAATGTTATTGACTTTATAGTCCTAGTAAATAGTAAATAGTACTGTAGTGTATTAAAGTATCTTTAGAATACGTAGAGAGTTCGTGACTGAATGTCAATAAGACAAAGTTTGAGGAATATGCCTGCATACAGCAATTTTTCAGGTGTACAATCACGGGGTATGTCATGTATCTTATAGTCATTCTACCACATTCATTACAGTAGTTATTAGAGTGGGAAAGACTCTAGGTGACCCCAGGTGACCTCATATTTTAGGTTTCCAACACAGCGAGACACCAACATTATTATTTATTATTCATTTCTTCCATTTATATAGTGCTTTTCTCACACTCAAAAAGCTTTACACTTGAGAATTGGATTCAGCCAACACCCCTGGGGAACCGCGGCAGCCGTTTTGGGCACAGCATATTCTCCCAGAAGATTTGAACTCACAACCATCTATACACACACGCTCACACCTGGAAAACTTTAGAATAGCCAATCAACCTAAATGTGCTTTTGGATAGTAGGAGGAAACCAGAGCACCTGGCAGCAAACCCACACAGCAAGCTCACAAACTCCACACAGCAAGACCCTACGCTCGACCCAGGGATCGAACCCAGGACCTTCTTGCTGTGAGGCAACAGTGCTAACTTCTGCACCACCACGCCACCTAAACAACCGGCATGGTTGTAGCATGGTAGTGTGTGGTGCTGATGTGGGTCTATAGGTGTGTTGACGTTTCCCTTGTTACTCTTCATCTTCTGTATAATATCAATGCTTTGCTTGTTGGTGTAGAGATAATAGTCCAACTGTTGCCACTCTTATGCCACTCTCAAGCTTATGTTAGTATTCCACTTCATGAATTGCCCATTGTTCCAGTAGCTGGACTACATTCTAGTTCTCCTTTTGCTTCCTCCAAGTGATTTACATCCCAGTTTGTGCCAAAGGTATCTTTCTTTTTCTAAACAGCTTTTCTGTTTGTGCACGACGCACTCCATCAAAACAATATTGGTATACGCGTTATAGCAAAAGTATGACAGATAACTCGTCTCATATATATTCATAAAGTCGTGGCGCATCGTGCCCAATGCGCCGCTTCCCAAAAAACAATACAGTGAGAATGAAGGAAAGAGAGTAGGAAAAAAAAAAAACGAGACGAGAAAGAGGGAACAATCAATCAGATGGCAATTCGCTGGCGGCTGCATATGCATCAGATCATGTCTTATGTCTTCAAGGATTTTCAGAGCGAATCGTAAAACAAAACTCCATTACCTCCTGCCAGAACATGCAAATGAATCCCACCATGGGGTGAGAGGGAATTAAAGAGCCTTCTCTAATCAATGACAAGCCAGGATGAAACCCTCCCATCCATTCCCCTTCTTCTGGAGCAACAAAGAAACACGACCCACCTCTTCCTTATGTAGCCACCGTTCTGCCACAGGGCAACACACCCCACCCACACACACACACCCTCCATCATCTCCAAGCATGCTGTGGTTACAGTAGCCTGACCTGCCAGAATGGGGAAGGTGGGGAACGGAAGCCCCCTAACTGTGACAACATGCTTCCTTCTGCCCTTGCTTTCTCTCTCATGAAGAGCTATGATTGCTGAATTGCAGGTCTCAGCCAGGTGTTTCTGTGTTACTGTCAAGGAAAAGAAAAGACTGGGCATTGTACACACACACACACACAGATGTGCAGGGCTGAATAAATGACAGGCTGGGCCTGAGGATGTGTGCCTGCTCGGTCTCCAGCCTGCATGCCTCTCCTCTCTTCTCTCTGCTCCTCTCTCTCTCCACCCACCTCCCGCCGCCAGCCTGCTACAGCCTGCAGGTAAGGAGTCTGTGGCGCCATATGGAGCGGGGAAAATTAACAACGAGGAGAAAATCTCCACAGCAGCAGGAGGGCCCTCTACCCTCTCTCTCTTCTCTCTCTCTCTCTCTCTCTCTCTCGCTCTCTCTCTCTCTCTGAATTCAAAGATGTAGAGAGAGAGAGAGAGGGAGGGAGGGAGGGAAGGGAGAGGGAAGGGGGGGCTAAAGGGGGTGGGTGATAAAATTAATGGGGTTCAACACTTTAACACAACACCGCCGGCAATATTTGCACAGAATAGCGACAAAAAGGGGAGAGTTCCCCTTACTGTTCGGTCATATTGTGGTATTATAAATCAGACCCTGGCTTAAGTATTCTACGCCCCTGTTTTATAAATGTACATTAACCCCCATTTGTTGCCCACCCCACTCCTCTCCCTCCCCTCTCTCCCTGTGGAAGATATAGTCCTGCACGAGGAAGGATCATGCTGAGGGAGATTCCATTGTCCCTGGTGCGTCCTCATGTTTGATGCCATCATGGAAGAGAGGTCCCCCACGGAGCCTCTCCCGGCCTGGGTCATTGATTACAAAGAGCCTCCTGGTTTTTGTCTGACAGATGTGAATCTGCACTATTTAATTTGGAACGTTCCCCTCAAAGGGACACCATTAGCCCCTTCTGATAGCAACACAAATAGGATTCCATTAACAACTAGTGTTTCGGCGGAGCCGGGGAATGCGTCGGAGGAGGAGGACTTTGTGCCATGTTTTCTAGTCCTTTTCAAAAGAAACTACTGGTTACAACGTTCACCCCCAACAACACAACGGACAGTGTCGCTTGCCCTCGCCACGAGCCGACTCACCACAGCCGTGAGTGGAGTGCGTCCTTGTTTGGCATCAGCAGAGGGTGGGGAAGGTAGTTAAAATGTTAATAAGTGCAATGAGGTTTTAATTTAACAGCCCTCTGCATTTCTAATCAGACCAGTGGCTGTGACTAAATGAGAAAAAGAGAATTTGGGCCCTGATTTGACTCTTTTGTCCAACTCAACCAGCAGTATTTTTTGGTCTTTGGGAAGGTTCGCCAAGTTATCTACAGTTAATTAATAGCACTGAGAACTGTACTTTTTTCTGTACTTCTCCCATCAAAAGACATTGGTACATACTCAGGTGTGAGTACGCCCAGGCAAGGCCAGTATTTTCTCTAAATCACATTTTCATTCACAGATCATTTAATGTGCTTCATAGAATTAAAATGAGAATAATGCTAAATTGCCAAAAATCTTAAAAACACTAGTTGAAAGTGCAAATACAACACTGACTTAAGTAAAAGGAACTAAATTAAAAGTGCAAATGCTGCAAAGACAAAAGCCTTAATTGAATTTGGAGGGGAAAAAAAGTACAGGTCTTTTAGAAGGACCATCAGAAAACATGGTCGGACGGGACAGGAGAGACGGGATGAAGAGCCGTGGACAAGTAAAATCTCTTTGCACCACACTAATCGGAGGCTGAGCACGGCTCTACGCAATCACGCAATAAAAAGTGTGCATAAATTACTTTATGTAATCATACAATGTAAATTAGCATGATAATGGTAGTGTTAATAGATGCCGGGAAGCGGGGAGTGACAGCACTCTGAAATGAGACATGCCGGGGGCAGTGGGCTCACACACACACACGCATACACACACCCACACATCGACTGGGAATAGTCAGCCACATAGGCCTCAGCTCCATCAGCACAAGGATGACTGACAGGACAGGGAGCAAGTGCTCCTTGTGTGCCTTCCGGCTACGGCAGTATTTACTACATCCAGAAGCCGTGGGCCTCAGGAGAGGATGTGGTAAATGGGAACTAGTCTACAAGCATTGTTTATGCATCCAGACAAGGGAGGAGGTATGCTTCATATTCATTCAATCATTTTATTGCAAGTGTGTAATCCTTTTCAACATGGAACTGTGATGATTGTCGCAAGCCACTTTCATCCTTACTGTTAATAGGAACACGTAACACACCACCCTGATACACAGCAAGGTGTTTCAAGCATGCAAGCTATTTACTACTCAAAATACTTGCACAAGAGCTTTCAATGACTTTTTTAAAGAGAGGCCAATGCTGTTTTAAATAAAGGCCACATACGTTGCATGAACAGACTCCAAGGGTGCTTCAACATTTGAATGTAAATATGAATATACTGTATGTATGCAGGAAGGGCAATAGTATAGTCATGAGAATAGTGTGAGAAGCTGCCTGCACTGTGATTACTGTACCAACAAATAGAAATAATATTTCCATTTCACACAGTGTTTTGAACTTGTTATTAATTAAACACAAGTTTTTAACCATAAAATTATAACCTGTTAATTCTGTGTGAGGTGAATCTTATTATGCAGAGTAAGCTGGTTATTCACCAGTTAAGTTCATTACATATCTATATTCTTTTTAATACATTTAATGCATAGTGTTTGGGTGTGGGTTAGTAGGATTCTGGGTTGTGGAGGAGCAATATTTTGGGGTAGTATAGGGTTAAAGAAATGCAAAGTGTTGGTTAGTGAACAAGCAGAGTTGGGATGTAGAGGAACACTGTTAGATTTTCAAGGAACACAGTTTTGGCTTGTGGAGGAACACTATACTGAACCGTGAAGGAGTTAGATTGTGGAAGATAACTGTCTGGTTTTTAAAGATGTCTATGTAAAGTTGGGGAGGACAGATTAAAACAGTCTGATTGCTATGTCAAAGTCTAATTCAAAATTCTACTGGAAAATTTTATTTTGCTGCGTTCCCATCAATCCCTATCTGTTTCAACAACATTATGGTTGTGTCATTTTTTTAGGCAAGAGCAACAGTATTATTTTTTTCAAAAACAGCTGTTCATGTCATTTACAGCACAGACAAAATAAAAAATGTAATATTCAATTTTACACATGTGACACTAAAACTGAGAAATAAAAAACGGGCTCCCAACCATTGACATTGATCTTTTTCATGTGTAATTTTCTCAGAAACAGATCTTTTGCTTTTCTTTTCATAATGTTGGACCATGGAGAATCACAGTTTGGGATTGTAAAGATACACAGTGTTCATTTGTGGAACAGAACCATGATGGCATTGGAAATGAAGGCATTGGAGTCTGGGGAGGTAGTGTCTTGGGGCAAAGAGGAGAACCAGTGTTAGAAACTAATAAAAAGTTGAGTATGGAGAGTGAAGAAACATGGTATTGGAGAAAGAACCTGTAGTTGAGGATGACAAGCAGGAAGAAGCCAGTCCAGGCATGTCTCAGTTGGGTGCCAGGCTACTGGACAGTCTGGGGCTAGGGGCAGCTTGTTTAATCTGCTAATAGGACTCCAGCAGAGGAGTGGCTGAGCAACGAACAGGCTTTGAAGGGGTTTCAGTGCCCCCCACCCAAGTGCACTTCTGACAGGACCATCACCATTAGTTAATCACATCCGTACCCCCTCCTGCAGGGAGCCTCTGTCATGGTATTGTACTGAAACCATAAGCCTCAAGTCAAAGTTCTCATGAGTGTGGAACACTTCATAGGGAGCATATAGTGTATGTCATGTTGAAATCCACTAAGACCCAGCTGGAGCATTAAACACATAAGAGGACATTGAAGACATCAGAGTGAGCACCAACTGGATCTTCTGCTTCCTGGGGCTTAATCTGAAGCAGGTCAAGTTTTAGACGACACCAATGTTATTAGCGTCCGATCAGGCTTATCTGCCGCCACATGGTTCAGAGCGAATCAAAGCAGACACGGGATGGGTTCTGGGAGCAGCATGGTTTAATCAGGAAAGAGTGGAAACAAACAATTAGGACTTGTAATGTTGCCATGGAATTTTTCTCCAAATGCCAATAAGAGTGAGATTATGCCCTTGAACATCAATAAACGCCCGAAAGAGGGATGCAGGGCAGTTTGTCGTTGCTCTAGTAAGTCCTTCCCTTAATAGATGAGGAATCAATAGTCTTAATCAGGGCAACATGGTGGCCATATTGAAGTGTGAAATTAAAGTGTTATTTCACAGTGCAGACATGTATCAGTTGATGGCATGAATTACCACATACACACACAGAAGAAACTGTGAACACACACATTCAGACTTGTGCTAAGAAAAGACAATAAGCTAACTCTCCCGGGCCCTCTGCATTTGAAACGCAGGGTCCCCAGCAGAGAGAAGCTGCCACGTTGACCTTCTGACAGGCGGAGATGAGGAGATGGCTCCATTCAAACAGAGAGACGGGGGGTCAGTGCCATTAGAGCACTCTGAGGAAGGAACGATGAAAATTAATTAAAGTTGGTGCGTGCGGTGAATGACGGGTGGCTCCGCTGGCCCCCTCCGCATTCATAGAGGAGCCTGTGCTGGCCCGTGTCCCCCCCATGCAAAAAGCCCCCCTATACGCCCCAGCTATTGTGCGTCCGCCCCACTCTCGCCCAACCACCAACAGCATAGCAATGAAGGCACTCTTCTGTTTGTGCAAATGGTAATTACAACATGGGCGGTTTTGTGCTGGAAAACAATAGGCGGGTGGCCGCCAGGGACGCAGAGCACGAAGGCGGTGTGGTCTTAATGACTGCAGGACTGAAGGGACAAGCCGGCAGGGTTATGAATAGAGAGGTAAAGTCTCAGAGGGTGGAGGAACAAGCAACGACTCAGAGAAGACTCTGAAACATGCCACTGTGAATCATAAGTGCATTCAGGATTCGGTCATGGACCTGCAGATGGAAATATTTTCCAAGTTTGGATAGAGATACTTGTCCGTCTCAGACAAGCATATAATAAAAAACCCTTCCTTACTCTCTAGGATGCACTGTGAAAATGTGGGAACTATTAAGTCAGTGTCAGGAGCCGTGGGGGACTAAATGATCTCAGCGTCGCTCATTGTTAACTACTTGCGTTCCCTCTGGTCCCCCACTCATTAAAAGCAGGCGGCATGCACCCGCCGAGCTTTTTTACACATGCACACTGACCAACCGAAAGTCTAATAGCTCTTTACAGAGACCGCCTTGTGCCAGCCCAAGGGTGTGAATCGATGAATGCTTTAGGATTTATGGACTACTTGTTATGAGAACAAGTGCCCAGCTGACCTTGGATTTGTCCCACATCAATGCCTAACAGCACCAACAAGCATTATCACTCAAAGGAGAAAAACAACAGTGCGGAAAACTAATTGTGTAAGTTAAAAACTTAGCCAGATATTGGGACTACATTGAGACAGTTTAAAGCTGTATCTTTACAGATCTCTACCATCGCACCTATTGGCTATCAGTCTGGCAAGTTGACCCCTCGGTCCACCTGCTGGCTACCTTCATGCTCCGGCAAAGACGAGCTTTGTAAGAGAGCCCAGAATGCTGAATAATTCATATGACACTAAACAGTGGCGTGCAGTTTCGACCTCATGTCCTCTCATCCTGCAGGGCGACGGAAGAAGTAAAAGCAAGAAAATCTTGTGTGGAGGCAATGCAGTTGAGGCAAATGTGAAACCTCATTTGGGATGAGAGTGAGAAATGAAGCCTTAAAGGTTTAAAATAGTGGTTTGCTGAACTCTGTGGCAAAGGTTAACTGGATAAGTTACAAAATGAGCTTTTGTGTGCTCACCTACCAATTAGAGAGTGGCAATTACAATCTCTTCCCCATTCATCACGACCTGCCTGTGTGTGTATGTATGTAAGACCAAGAGTTCAATCGATAGGCAGGGTGACTATTACCAACCACTAGAGTCACTCAGGTCTTCTCTTCCTCATTCTTTCACAGAATCCCACTTGCTAAGCTACTGTATGGCCATGTCACTGACTCCTCTTGACATGCAGTTTCCTCTGCCTCACTCAAGATTATAGGAACGTCACAAACAAAGTTCTTATGACACCAGAGATTTCTAATATCATCACAAAGACATGCCACTAACACACAGAATTCAAGGCGCATCTGACTACAGTTTTGCTAGTTGAAGGGGAAAACAGATCTGCTCATGCACACAGTGAAAGAGAAAAGGAAATGAAAGTGAGGGATTATTTGTCATTGTGAACACACCTCAGCACAGCACACAGTGCACCACAACCAAATGTGAGCTCTGCATTTAACCCATCCGTGAAGGAGCAGTGGGCAGCTAACAAGTGCCCGGGGAGCAGTGCTTGGGGACGATACCTTGCTCATGAGAACCTCAGTGGTAACTTTACCACACCCTGGATTCAAACCTGCAACCTTCTGATCATGGGGTGAACACCCTACCATTACACCACCAACTGAAATGTCTTATTACTAATTTTCAAATATATAGAAAAGCTTTTCCTAGCAGCTGTTCCACAAGGTCTTTGTTGGACAAAAGTGCTATCATTTTGCTTTAGCTTAAAATAGAATTGTGTCAACAACGTAGATGACCACAACCAAATTTAAAACTAACAGGCCCATGGACGCAAGCAACGTTGGTGCAACATTGGTTTAGTAAAATAATATCAATGTAAGACATACTTCTCGATATTTCTGTCTACACCAAGGTGTTTCTATTGTATTGTTACAAGACAATTCCCCAAGAAGGCAAGAGTTCAAGGATAAGTGGGATGCACAAGTGCAACCACATAAGCAACTACAAGCACACAGCAGGCAGTAAATACAGCAGGCAAAGCAGTAACTAAGCATCACGCTTCAGAGATGCTCAGATAAGCACTGGTCAGGTGTTAGGTGGGCCGACTCGGGTCTATGGGCGAGCCACATTGGCCCATTCAAAGGGCAAGCGTGGTCCCGTCAGTCTGTCAGCACCCAGGCAGCATCATCTCGCCTGCTCACTGATAGCGTTACACCCCCCCGTAAAGGCTTTGGTTACAGTCCGATTAAAAGAGAAGGCCTGATGATTTAATTATGATTCTGGTGCTTTCAGACGTGCCTCTTGGGTTACCGCAAGAGGATGGAGAGAGGGAGAGAATGCAAGCCAGGCTCAGCTTAATGACCATGCTGATCGTTTTCGCATTTGATCTCCCTGAGGCAGGGTAGAGGCGGGTTGGAGATGAGCAGCATCTCTGGTGACTACATTGAACGCAGTCTCGCTACGACCCCTTAACACTTCTGGCAGTGCTGCCACTAACGGAATGGTGATGGAAATTTGAAGACGAAGCCTGAAACCGCAAGCTATTCGCAGATGAAGAGCACTAATCTCATCTAATCTAAAGATCAGATAAAAACAGTTACACCCTAAGGTAACAGCATCTACTCAGACAGGCCAAACAGAGTGAGAGCTGTGGTTAAAGGCAACGGTGTTCAGTTACTTCCTCACACACCATATAGGTGTCTAAGCACTTTAATTAATGTTAAAATCTCTTTAGACTCAACGCCATGGCTGCTGATCTCGATTACAGCAAAACACACCCAGACAAGTATAGACAAGACTCATGCTGGTGTTGGCCCTCCGCTCTCACATGACCACTCAAGTTTGTTGATGGTAGAGCGAAGGGGTTCTGATGACTCTGGGCAGCTTTATTTCTGTGCTGCAATCTCTCATTTGGACAGACCACTGTAGCTAGCTAGTTGAGCCTACAGGAGATTTTTGCCAAGCTACATACATGCCTCACTGGCTTCTGCAGTCAGAAAAGAACCCCGAGACCATACCCTTTGTGGTTCTTTGTGCTAAATCTACATATACTCGTATACATTGCCAGAACTCCCCAAAATCAGTGGAGGAACCAGACGCCACACTCTTCTGTCATTTTTCTTACTAGACCTACAAATGTGAAAGTGAGTGATTATTTGTCCTTGTGAATACATATCATAGCACGGCACACAGTGCACCACAATGAAATGTGACCTCTGCATTTGACCCATCCGTGAAGGAGCAGTGGGCAGCTGACATGGGCAGCAGCCAGGGAGCAGTACTTGGGGACGGTACCTTGCTCATGAGTACCTCAGTGGTACCTTTACCAGTCTGGGATTTGTAGCGGCAACCTTCCAATCACAGAGCGAATGTTACACAACCAACTGCCCTGAAATATTTGCATCACCAGAATCAGTTCAAGAGCTAGTGAGGCTCCTTGACACCCTGCCTTTCTTTGGTCGCCTGTAGCAATCCTAGAGAGCTGTATCACCTGAATCCATGTGTGAATTGAGCAAACTGTCTGGGTTCACCTCTGATTGTACCTGGACTTTGCAGACACCCATTAAAATTTTCTACATTTATTGAACAGCATAATCACCTGTTTTCTACTCATTCCTTTTCATGTGGAAATCACATTATATTTACAGTGGCACTGCTATTTACCACCGTGGCCCTATACTTGCTCATTTAGAGTTGACCTGGTAATATGTGAGGCTGCTACGTGCCAACATCTGTTTTAAAAAGCACTACAAAAATATGCTTGAAATCTTAATCCACCACAGTTCTACTGTTTTTTAGTTTTACAAAGGACAACCTGTACTGCATCTGCACACGTGAACATAAGATACACTCTTCCTCACAGTCCAGAATCTGCTCAAGGAGCCTTCTTAGTGTTGACGGCTTACTTTCCCTTTGAGCCGCAATCAATACCTGTTAAGCAAGACTTCTATTCCTTAATTAAGTGGAGAAGGAGATATTAATTTTGAAGCATAAGGAGCCTTATGGTGCCTGGCATTTGATAGTGATTAGCCTGTTCCCTGTGCACTTGCAGGAAGGTAATTAGACTTCTACGAGCACAAGATGTTTTGCCAACCATAATGATAACAGGCTTTAAGCAAATAGAGAGGCCTTGGATGAACTCCTCTGGTGGTCCATTGAGGCTGTGTTAGTCTGCGAATCTGTATGTGTGTGTTTTCAGTCTTTATAAGATTGCATTCTTTGTACCACCAAACATTTGACATACTTTTAGCCCCATTTCCAATGCAATTTTGAGCCGTATTAAGCTTTCGCTTTCTTTTCCTTTTCTGGAAGATGCATGAAGCAATTCAAAGAAGCCGCGCTTGCTGGGGCCAAAGGACACCAAAACAATTTTGCTGAATATTCATCCCTCGTCTTGGTCATGCTAAATAGAAACATGCAAAAAGAAGAAGACGAAGACGAAGGTGCAGAGCAACGTGTCTTGTACAAAGAAACTGACCTGTATTCATGTGCTGCACATCCACTGACCTTGGCAAACGAATGGGGAGCGAGCCGGCTCCCATTTGACTGACAGCTCTTCCCTCCCCCAGCTAAGCTCACCCGCGCAATGCTGCTCTCGTGTCCCGAACCCGACTGTCTCTTACTTACACTCCAGTCTGGCCTGTAATGAAAGCTTGGCCATGCACTATTCATGGCCCTCTCTCTGCTTGCAAAGTCTGGACAGGCTTTGGACGGGCGAGAGAGAGAGAGAGAGAGAGAGAGATGGAAGGATCATTTTGCCGGCCATGCTCAATACCGGCTGTCCGCGGATATCAATTCAGCAGCGGCTCACGGGTCAGCGTCGGGCCTCCATTAAAACTGGCCTTGTGTCTTGGCGGCTGGAGCTCTAGTTGGATTGCGGGGACGGCTCTGTGTTCTTTGGGCTCTCAAAGGGTGATGAGGAGGAGAAGAATAAATATAAAGACTCTATTACGACGAGGCCAGGGGATTGATTATGGTCGGCTCTTTACCTTTTGACCAGGCTTGCCGAGCTTTGATTACAGCGTCGGGCAGTGATTAAACTGGGCTATTGCTGTGTGGAAGTGTCAGACTTCAGCGTTTTGAAGAAACATAAGTGGTGGGCTTGTGTGTACGTCTGTGTGTATAAGGAAAACTGGTTGAGGCCATACAATGGCATAGCTAAGAAAAATGCAGGTCCCATGGAGCAGCAGGTTGAATTATATTCTTGGAAAGCACCTCCAATGCCTGACTTAGGCCTCACAGTGAACAATACACAATTTGTAAGGAACATGTTGATGTTAATTCATATTTGTTGTGTACTATTATATAAATATATATAAATCAGTACATCCAATACTTGAACTTTAACCTCAGCAGTCAACCTGAACCGCTTTGTTTTTACTATGTTGTAGAAAAACCATTTGGAGCAGCCACGATTCAAGATCTAGTGAAATGTACACCAAAGGTCATGATTTTCCTTGACAAATGTTAATGGTCCTTATAAACAGCTAAATACAAAAATATGGCAACACTCATGTACACAGACACCTTGATATTTTTTGTGTTCTTTCCAAAAGCACTTATAATGACTAGACTTTACATTTCAGTCTAATTTTAACTGTAGTAACCACAAGCAAATCTGCAGATTCTTTTAGGTTTTTGCACAGATTCTGGATCTTTTATTTTTATTTATGAAGACTGGTCCACGTGTATAAAAACGTCCTCACAAAGAATTGGACAAATCTCAGGGCTTTTTGTCTTTCTGGGGTCAATCATGATCCTATCCCGGGACCTTACGGGCGCAATGCAGGGAACAACCCTGGGCAGGTGCCAACACACCGCAGGGCGCACACACTCACACAGTCACACCTTACGGGGCCAATTTAGAGTCGCCAATTAACCTATATCACAAACCTTTGGACTGTGGGCGGAAACCGGAGCACCTGGAAAAAACCCACGCAAACACAGGGAGAGCATACAAACTCCACAAAGAACCTCAACTTACGCTCGCCCTACGGTCGTCCCCGGGGTTTGAACCCAGGACCTTCTCGCTGTGAGGCGGCAGCACTAACCACTGGGCCACCATGCCGCCCGTGATGTGATCAATTCAGTCATTCAGTCAGTCATTATCTGAACCGTTTAATGCCAACTGGGGTTGCGGGGGGACCGGAGCCTATGCCGGGAACTTTCGGGCACAAGGTGGGGAACAACCCTGGGCAGACGCCAACACACCACAGGGCACACACATTCACACCTTACGGGCCCAATTTAGAGTCGCAAATTAATCTATAGTGCACGCCTTTGGACTGTGGGAAGAAACCGCAGTGCCGGGAGGAAACCCACGCAAACACAGGGAGAGCATGCAAACTCCACACAGAAAGGCCCTACGACCGTCCCCGGGGTTCAAACCCAGGACCTTCTCGTTGTGAGGCGGCAGCGCTAACCACTGTGCCACCGTGCGGCCGTGATCAATTCGAGAAAAATAAAAATGAAAAAGCAAGAAACGGCTTTTAATTATGAGCGGACACTCTCAGCCTGCATCTGCCTTTACGTGATCAAAGCCAAACCGAGGTGAGGCATCGCCTTGACACGTCCACTCGCTTTCAAACGTCCTCTTGCTACCGGCTACCTGTTACAGAAAGGTGTCTAAAATACAGGCAGAGTTTTCGGTCGCTACAACTGATTTCCGTCCCTTGGACTGTGATGGAACTCACTGTCTACGAAGTGATGTCAGTCATCGAGGTATAGAAATTTTGGATAGCCCACTTCGACAGCTTTCTTATGAGAATGTTTATTATGCAGCTTGTCGGTCAGCTGTGTAAACACATATGCAAGTGAGTTTGAGCACTCGCAGCTCTTACAAGTAACACCACAAGTTCAGTCAGATATTACAAAAATAAGACAAAAATAATATTTTACCTGAAACCCCCCCAAAACAATCAGTGTTCTACTCATAATACAACTATTTAGAGATCATTTCTAGTTATTATTTTCAGCACGCAGTAATCATGTAATTGTGATGCGACCCGCGTGTCACGCCGGGGGATTATGGGAAATGTAGTTATTTTCCAGAAAGCCCAAAAGCAGCACGTTTTATATGCCAAAATGAGTCCAAATTGGCTCAAAGTTACCCAAGACTTAAGTATTTCTTCATTTTAAATTGATCAGAAAATATTTTTCATTCTATAATGTTAGAGAGTAACCAATAGGAATTTATTCTGTATCCAGATGGATATCAAATTAATAAAGAAGTATTTCTGCTTGGCACTAAACTTATTTTTCTTCACAGTACTAAGCCATAGAATGTCTCTGTATAATAAAATACCACATAAAGCTAAAACCAGTAATAATATAAAATAATTTTTTGTGCAATGTTAAAATGCACTTGACTTTAATGCACTTTTTTGACAGAAGATATTTAATTTTACAATATTTCAGCAGTCAGTTATAGGTCTGTAGTCTATTAAGGAGTATTTTATTTAGAATTTATTTTATTTGATATTGTCCATTGTTGGAATGTCAGCATATTTTCATAGTTTTGTAACTGATTTATTCTTTGAAGCATGAATAGTAATTTATGAAATTACAGGGCGGTTAGTGATGTACTCATGAGCAAGGTACCTTCCCCAAGTACTGCTCCCCAGGCACTGCCCATGTCGGCTGCCCACTGCTCCTTCACGGATGGGTCAAATGCAGAGGTCACATTTCATTGTTGTGCATTGTGTGCTGTGCTGTGGTGTGTTCACAATGACAAATAATCACTCACTTTCACTTACAGTGCCTTGACTTTAGTGAGGTAAGTACACACAGTCCCATCCATAACAGCAGTGGTACAAAAAATTTGCATAATAATTTCTTTCGGTGTTTCGGTTTTCAGCCAAGTGTTTCCTCATTTCTGGATTCCGGTTTTGGCCAAAAATGTCATTTCAGTGCAACTCTAATTTGAATTCCTAAAAGAGTGCAATAAGAATCTATTATAGGTTGGGTATTTCTCTGTACAATCTCTCTCTCTCTCTCTCTCTCTCTCTCTCTCTCCGCAGTCCATTTTGTCATGTAGAGTGGAATTCTGCAACATTATTTTTCATACTTCACCCACGTGAAAGAGAAGAGGAGCTCATGTGCAGGCGAGCCGCCTGTCCTCGCGGCTAGAAAGCAGCGGTAAATGAGACACGCTTATTCCTCATTGCCATAAAGAGACAGAGCTGCTACGGGTATGGATTTTCTGCGCGGTTCAATCGAGTGAGAAGTTGTTTGGCTTGCCGTATTGACTTTCGCAAGCCTCCTGGAATTCAGAGTAGTCAGGTGCCTTTGCTCAGCTCCAATTATACTGTCATAAAGAAAAGGAGGGAAAAAAAACCTCAGAGTATTAATGAGGTTCTCCGCTCGCTATAAAAGCCTAAAAACGTTAGTGTCAGTGCTGGAGGAAAAATATCTGCATCTTCACATGAAAATCGGTGGACACTAGTCACGGCTGAAGCTGTCCGAGTTTAGCCTCAGCGAGGTGCTTAATGGTTAATGTGGAGCAACACTTCTGATATTCTGTGGTGGTAATCAATAACGGCGGTCAGGATGAAGTGCTTTAGTAAGGTAAGACTCCGCCACTCGTTTAAGAAGGGGGGGATGTCCGAAGGTGTGGGTGGGGGAGAAAAAAAACAGGAGGGTTAGTGGAAGGTGGATCTGGCCAGTAGTAAAGATCGGCCTACAGATGTACTCACTGGGAGACAAGTCCGGCTCTCCATCTCAAAATCAATATACGCTCTACTGCCTTAAGATCAGGAAACCATAAATACTTCTGATTCACCGCCGCCATAATAGGCCGAAGGGAACGGCGGCTTTGGCTCAGCATTGTCACGCAGAGCTATGCGAACGCCACCAGAGGCGGCGGGGGTCAAACCGAGTTCAGTGGCACGGAAGGGGAAGGGAAAAAAAAAAGATCAATACAACGTTGGCTGTTCAATTTCAAAAACACATAGAAACATGAATGTGATGAGAGGTTGAGTGACACACGTTTGGCCAAGGCCAGTTCATTCCAGGCTGATAAAAGATGTCAAGGCAAAATGAGAGGCAGAGTCTCAGTTGGCCGTGAGAGTCAAGGGAAAGTCAGACAGAGGAAAAAAAAATTGGGTGGAAGAGTGGGACACAATGCCCCCCTTTCATGCAATTCAGCCAATTTGCCTGTCCATATACAGTATTTGTGTCCCTCAGCATACACAGAGACGAGCTTGCAGATGCACACACAAGGACACCTCATATGGGACTAGTTAAAAATGCATTGCACATATATTAAACACAAGTTAGTACACTGACAATTATTAGTTAGTCCTACGAATGCAGAATTACATACATACATATATGTATAAAAACACACATAAATGTTAAAATTGTGTAAAAAAATATGTATAAAAACATATGTATATATTTATACATATATATGTACATATATATATATATATATGTATATATACACACACACACATATATATTTATATGTATATAAAAACACAAACTCATTCATTATCTGAACGGCCTAACCCCTATCGGGGTCTCAGGATACCGGAGCACCCGGAGAAAACCCACACAAACACGGGGAGAGCATGCAAACTCCACACAGAATGACCCTACAGCTGACCCGGGGATCGAACTCCGGACCTTCTCACTGTGAGGCGGCAGCGCTAACCACTAACCACACAAAACAAGAACTTAAAAGCATAATTCTATAAGAATTCTTTAACATTCTCATAAAAGGGGGACTGGTATGTGTGTGTGTTTGTGGATACCAGCATAATTATCTAAATACAACCAGGAACTTTTCTATAAGGCATTGTTCCATATGAGGGTCAATATGTGTGGAGTTTTGTGTGTGAGTGTGTATATCTACTGTACATATATACACATCTTAATAAAACCACAAACTTTTCTATAAAAGTACTTTGCTACAAATATCAGATTTTCCTATCTTTATGGGACTCCCCTCCTCACACACACACATGTTAAACCATGGTAAAATAACATTTTAACCTTTAAAGATTTTCACATTTAATCATACAACGCAAGACTTACACATCCAAAATGTAAAAACGGCATAAATATGACAGTCTCATTTTTATTTCTTGTGTGTTTAGGCAAAACCCACAATGCACAGCCTGTCTCTTTTTATTGGGTCAGCACAGGGCCGTGACAGCCGCACTCGCAAGCGTGAAGGTCACTGTATATAAACTGTGGGGCTCGGGGAAAAAGATAAAATAAAATGTAATTATAACCCTTTTTTTTTTTGCTACTGTTAACTTTTAGACAGAATCACAGCCTCGTGCAGATGGAAACTGCAAAGCAATTCCAATTCACTGGACTGAATATCGAGAGAGAGAAAGAGAGAGAGAAAGAGCCCAAAAAAGAAAAGAGGGAAAAAAAGAAATAACTCCTTCATAGTAGAGTGGCTAAGCGGGGGAAAAAAGAAAGTATAGTTCACCTTGCAGTCTACAATACACACAAACACTTACTTCCATCAAATCCTCCCATTACTGCATGTATGATTGACAGTGAATATTTATCCATAACTCATCACCTACAGCAATAAATCTTTTGTGCAAGTGGGCAGATGTTTGGCTGCCTAGATGGTTTTAGCCGAGCGCATCTTTTCTCTCTGGACTACTCTGATATTTGGTCGATATCTGCTGTCAGAGTTCATTTTGGCAACAAATGAAGGACAGAGAGGCTCAGCTACATCTACACCCCCTCACCTTTCAGAGCAATTTACACAGACAGCAAACAAGAGATCAATCAAAAAAGATTAATATATCACGTAACGGTAAGTACAATGTGGTTCCAGGCTGTTAGAACAATGTCCAAATTTGTGTCAAATTTACCACAGGATGCAGTGCAAAGTGTCACATATATATATATATAAATTATTGCACCTAGTACCTAGTACATACATGTTATATATATATATGGCCCCTGCCCCTCCACACCCCCAAAAATCTTCATGACCAACTCTGCTACAAAGAGCTGGATCCGGCCCTGCTTTGTACAATACAAAAGCTGAGTAGATATGCAAAAATAATAACTAATGACATGGAAGGAGGTTTATCCTGCTGTTGGTTTGTCTGTAAGGCTCTTAAGATGTTTGAGATGTTCTATTTGATACTCTAGCACTTATAGCTAAAACCAAAATCTCTCAAAATCCTGGAGTAAAATTAGCTAAAAAGTTGCAAAATGGTTAAAGTTGCTCAAATCCCTAAAACTTTCTGCATTTTGTCAGGAAAAGAAATTGAAATGATTTGGAATTGTACAACTCAGGGCTGGAGCTGGAAGTGGGTTAATTAGCAAAATATGCATGTAAATAGTGATCATTCTTATATGCTAATGTTTCCATCTTGCATCATTTTTTTGCATGAAATTTTTTGCATGCAGACATGTCATTCTGATGGGTGAATTTTTTTAACGCAAACAACATGGGAAATAAACAGATGTAATGCAAAGCCACATTCCAAACGTACACTCATTGAAAATGAATTGATTTTGGCACGCGGCGACGTGGCAACGCGGCACGAATGGGGGGCTAAGGGTCGAATCGAGGCGTCAGGCGTCTTAAACGGGAACAATGCACGTCCCTAATCAGTCTGGATAAAGACCTCTCACCTTGGCAGCTTCGCCAGAGAAGTGAAGAGCGCCGGAGAGAGAAATCAATAAGGAACCAGTCATTCAGAGGGCCACATGTGTGTCACAGTCAATAGGAGTTAATAGGCCCGGGCCGGTGTCGACTCCGAGGCTGACCGCTGCTCCTCCATCACGGGCCCGAGACAGCTTAATACATACTGATAGACTGACTGCCTAATGCCCGAGCCAACTAATAAACCGGCATGAATAATAGGCTTGGATTAAGATGCTGCATGCTGATAGAGTTTGCATCTCGGGATAAAGTGGGGCTGTATTGAGAATGCAGACTTGCGCTCTAACAAAAGGCTATGATCATTCTAAATGTTGCTTTGTAGACAATTAGAAGGAACCATTTGCATGCACGTTTGCTCTTGGGACTGTGAAAAGAAAGCGACATTAACCCTCTTAGTTGTAACGTTATTGCTGGCAGTTTAAGACTTAATCTTCAAATAGTGTAGCTCAAATGTCACTCTGTTCCGAAATGGCGTTTTAATGCCTTATTTTGGCTAGCGTCAGAATTTCACTCGAGCGGATGTTGGCCAAACAGAAGATAGATGGCGAAAAATGAGTTAGTTAATTGGGGTCTGTGGGTCACACTGTTTGGTCCAGTTACACATTCTCCCCTCATTAACACCCATTAAGACCTCATTTAAGGGGGATCTAATTTTTTAATTGATTCAGATTTAATTAATTTGTAATTAAAGAAGACCTCAGGAGGAGTTGCACAAATCGCTTACAACCCCGCCGAAAATTACATGTTGGGATAGTGAGGACCCAAAGAGAGGAGCACGGATATGGTTTTTTTGCACAATTTGGACAGGGCTTGGGGTTTACAAAGGAGACACGGTAGTTAGCAACAAAAAGGAAGACACAGATTATTCATATTATTTACCAGGAAAGCGGGGTAGTTATATGCGGTAGAGCGGTAGAATATGCTATGAATTAAAATGTAGGAAGAAATACTGTTGCTCTAGTTCCATTTCCAATAAAGACATTGCGATCTTAAAACCTGAACTGTACACAGTTTTGGTCAGTTTGCCCCAAGTTACACTCTCAGAAAATAATTAAACAATTGTACCATCTTGTCACTGGGTTGGTATCCAATAAATGATCTTTTCGTACAGGTACAACAAACAGAAATGTACCTTTTACCTCTGAACATAGGAAATTCCATAAAGGATAAATTGTAATCTTCAAGGACGATTTAAGATTCAGAATTATTTATTTGTTACATACTCAGTTTCACAGCCTTTAGTTAACTGTACCCTGATTGTTCATAAGATGATTCTATTGAAAAAGAAACTAACAGAAGTTATCACTGAGATTAAATTAAAAATAAATTAAGAGAATCTCAATATATAAAATATATGGAAAAATATTAGTCAAAAAATAGGCAATTAAGATGTAAACAATAACTGTACACTGTGCATATAGTATAATATTTTGCATGCAGAGAAAATTTTTACATTGAGTATCCAAAATGAGTGTTTTAATGGCAATGCTAATTCAACAGAAATCCACAAGAAATGTCCTGCTTCAACATCTGCCATAAAACAGAAATCCACAGCACATAAAAGTGCATAAAACAGGAGAATAGCATGTGTGAAACCACGGCTCCAATTGACATTTCAATAAGTAGAACACAACGGAACCGATCCCTTCCCAACTTTCCTGAAACAATTATTGAGATGGTAGCTCTAGGCCATGTGTGTTCAGGCTCCCCGGAGTCCGGGCGGCTGGAACAGTAATTGACTAAATTGTAGAACACATTGGGGCCATTTACTGTACAAATGTGCTGAAAATGAATCGTTTAAAAAGAAATGAGGGTGACTCTCAAATTAGCAGGGAAAATGATTGAGATGTGGCTCAGGGAATTAAGAAAACGTGATTTAGAGTTCTGGTGAAGCCTCAGTGTCTATATGTGTGTGTGTGTGTGTGTGTGTGTGTAAAAGAGAGGCTGCGCGTGTCAGTGGTCCATGGTTTTACACACCACAAAGCTCTGACTTGTATTTAAACACTAGGACACACAGAGACACATGCAAACTCGTACTACTTTATGAAATTAAAATTATATGACGATATGCAAAAAGTATAGGGGCTGTGCTGCAGTGGTAAGATTCTCATCCATGAACTGAGAGGTTCTGGGTTCAAATCCAGCTCTGCACTACTGCCAAGAGGTCACAGGGCCAAATTCAATGCTGCACTAACACCATCAGGTTATTAGTTCAAATTCAGCTCTATGCTACTTCTAAGAGCTTGTAGATTAAAATCCAGCTCTTTCCTACTGCCAAGAGGTCACAGGTTCAAATCTCGTTTAATTCTACTTCTAAACGGTTGTAGATTCAAATCCAGCTCGGTTCTACTGCCAAGAGGTTGTAGGCTTAAATTCAGCTCTACAACACTGTAAAGAGGTCTTAGGCTTAAATCCAGCTAAATAAGCTAATGTCGTTAGGTTGTAAATTGAAATCCAGCTCTGTGCTACTGTTAAAAGGTCATTGACTCAAATCGAACTCTGTGCTACTGTTTATAAGTCATAGGTTTGAATTCAGCTGTATGCTAGTGTCAATAGGATGTTGGTTTAAATCAAGCTCTAAGGCCAAGAGGTTGTAAAGTCAAATCCTGGCTCTCTCCTATCTCCAGCAGTATCATCATTTGGTCCCTGAGCAAGACCCTTAACCCTGAATTGCTCCAAGAAGACTGCCCTGTAATAAGGAAACTGGAAGTATTTGACCTTCATGACCCTGAACCTCAGTTACTCAAGATAAGGGTCGTAGTGGCAGGATTATCAGGATAAAAAACCTCTGCTACAGGCCAAACTAGGTTACGATATTTGCCGGCAAAAAAACATAAAGAAAGACACAACAGCAACAACAAAGGGCAGAGTCACAGATCAAAGGACACAGTCCAAGATTGGTTTCAATGTCAAGTGCTGCGAGGTGTTGGAAAGAGTAATCTTAGCTACACATTACAGGGTGTACCCATTTCCTAAGTACAATTCCAATAAATTACACACGCTGGTAAAGGGCCTGACAGATTTGATTGATTGTTCCACAGCCGCTGTGTTGATTTTTTGCCTGTTGTGTCTTTTTTCTCCCCCCACCTCCTCTTTCTTTTCAGCTCCCAGCAGCCTTCGCCTCTTAATCGCCCCTCGCGGTCCTCCTGCCGCCAGTGGTAATTTTTGAACTTATGCTTAGCGGCCCGTGGAGCTGTTTAACTGAAGAGTTTAGGATAATGAACAATCCATCAAAGCTTTTGGATTTGCCTGTCAGTCGGGAGAGCTCAAATCCTTTCAGTGATTAGATTCAGGTGATCCGTGGAAATCACAGGTACATGTGTGTCAGTTTGTACATATATGTGCGCAGAAGTAAATGCATAAGTAAGGTGTGGACCCAGACACACTTACACAGACTACTTTTAAATAATACTACAGCTACACTTAAACATAACACTTTTTTCAAATCAAATGCTTCTATAAAACTGTCCCGAAATACAAATAAAATCCTCACAACTCAACAAAAACATGGCATTTCCCTTCTTTAAGAGGATGACTAGGTCCTTACAGCAAAATCAAACCAAACATACACACACGGTATGTATTAATATATATAAAAAAAGTCCTGTATCCTACAGAATCTCCTTTGAATCACACATACACAAACAGATGATGTGGAAATGTGAGTTATAGTCATTTTTTTAAGACTTGAAGGTTACATGGCATAAGTGTCACAAATGGCACAAGCATCTCTTCTTAATCAAACACACCCACACAAACACACACAGCTCAATAAAAGCGAAAAAGCTTAAACATACATGCATGCACATGCACACACACATGCACACACAGCCATTTAAAATTCCAGACATTTCCGAAAGTTGCACCAGATCTACACACGGCACTCTATTATACAGGCTACTGTATGAGAGATTGATTGCTCGCTGTGTTGACCCAAAGCTACGCGCAGAACGCGACATCAGAAAGCTCAAGTGCTCAAAATGTTCGCCGCTCTGTCTGTCCATGACACAGCTGCCACTGGCTATTTTACACCAATGTCCAGGTAATCTTTCTTTAATGGGAAATTTGCTGCTTATTGATCTGCACTTTGCAATGCCTGCCAGCCGCACTCCAATCACGGGAGCTGTCAAACACGCTAAAGCTCTCTCCACCAGAACGTGTGTGTATGTGTGTGAGTGTGTGATGTCTCAGGGTGCTGCTTCCACATTGTGTCCTCTTAATGATGGGGCACAGTACAGTACACTACAGTACATCCACAGTCTGTTAGTCCGATATCCCTCTGGAGGGGACATTGTGTGTGTGTGTGTGTGCATGAGTGTGTGAGACAGTAGGTTTTTAAGAGGTTGTAAGGACCTGATCATTCCCTTAAAGACAGAAGAACTTGAGATTTGTCCATTTTTATTGCTTTATGAGGATATTTCGGCATGTGCTAAAGTATAGTTCCAAGTTTTAGCTGACAGTAATAGAGTGAAAAGATTAGTTTTTTAGTCACTGAGGTTAGGATCAGTGGAAGGACCTCACAAAGACAGCATGATGTGACCCTGTGAGTGTGTGCATACGTGTGTGTGGGAGCCAGAACTCTTTCTCAGGGCTACAGACAGAGCTGTGGTCCACTGGTCATGGCCATTAGGCTCCTTTTTGATTTGCTATTCCAATCGCGGCCTCCTTTCCGGCCCATTTCCCCTCGGCACAATAACGCAAAACGCCATTTTTGTTCAATATCAAAGACTCCAGCCGAATAATCACAAGGGTGAAACTGTAACTATTACACAGGTACCTCTGGGATATCCCCCTCGCCACGGGAAGGGAGTGGGGGTGTCGAGAACCGCCGCACCGCCTAAACTTTCTGCGAGGCAGAGCTCCTGGTTTTGGCGTCTCTCCCCACATCTGTTTTTAATTACTTAATTAGCCCCATCGCTTACTGCCGCTGACATTAACATTTCTCCCCGTGCTAAATCGTAGCCCAAAGTTGTTTCCGTCGACAGCGCTTGATGCGAATGGTGAAGGGAAAAAAAACACGTCGATGATAATATGTATGGATAACTTGGCTAATTGAGTCAATTAAGGTGGCGGGGAGAAGCAGGGCTGAGCGGTAGCAGGGCAGACGACGCCCTGAAGGAAAAGCTTCTGACGTCTCTGATCTACTGCCTCAGCTCCAGCCATTCAGTCATTCAGGCCTCGGGTGTTTTGGCAGACAAAAGGACTCGTCCCTCGTCCTTAGTCAACCGCTTTGGTTAAAAATCGACAGAAAAGGCCAGCGGTTTTTAGAAGGAAAAAGTTATTACGAGACAAGGGCAAGATTAAAATGAAGTGAATCAGTGGTATATAGTGCTTGAGTAATTTTATTACTGTACCAATCTACTATTTTATCAAGTCAGCTAGTACAATCAAACAGTACTTTTTACTCAAGCAATTTGGATTGTAGTGACAGGAAAAAAAAAACACATGTTCATTTAAAAACTGATACTCAAGGGATGATACTCCCACCTTCATGCTTTTGTGTGATTAATAGCTAAAAATACTAAACCCTTCATTTGTACAACAGACCTTAATGAGCGGCACAGTGGCGCAGTGGTTAGCGCTGCCGCCTCACAGCAAGAACTTCCTGGGTTCGATCCCCGGGTCGGCTGTAGGGCCTTTCTGTGTGGAGTTTGCATGCTCTTCCCGCTTTCGCGTGGGTTTCCTCTGGATGCTCCAGTTTCCTCCCACAGTTCAAAAGCATGCACTATAGGTCAATTGGTGAATCTAAATTGGCCTGTAAGGTGTGATTGTGATTTTGTGTGTCTGTTGGCGCCTGCCAATAATAAATGAATTAATAATAAATGAGTGAACATGCCTTAATGCCAGTCAGGTTGTCGTCAGAATCGGAATGAAGTTCATTGCCAAGTCACATACAACGAATTTGCTTTTTTGGGTGGTGCTACGACATTAAGAGCAAAAAGATGAAAAAATAAAAATGTGTTTTTGTACAATACTAGTATAAATAGAAATAGACAACTGTGGATATTGCTAGGGCTAGAGTTAGGAGAAGAAAATCCTGACATGAAGGAGCCAGAAGAAGAGAATGTGTGCAATGGATAAGGATAAATAATCAACTGTACAATCCAAGCTTCGGATGTACAATAGTGCAGTGTTCACAGTATGAGAAGCATACTTTGATAATAAGAAGACAAAACAAAAAACACAATACAAAGTGGATCGTGGTCTCTGGCCTTATTCGTGAGGCCAGTTGCAGCGTGGAAAAAGCTAGCTTTATGGCATGAGGTTTCGGTTTTGATTGACCACATCCTTCTGTTGGTGGAAAAAGTTGTGTCCAGGGTGAGAGGGCTGGGCCAAAATCATTCCAATCATTTCTGGAATTAAAGGGATCATATTTCAAATGCAAGCAAATTAAACCTTGTAACTTGAAGAGTAAAGAGTCAAGTATTTCTTGTAATCACTAACCTTCTCTAATACAAAGTACTTACTTAAGCACTGTTCATAGCAAATGCTTCAATACCTTGACTTTGATTGGGGGACTTTTAACTTTTTTCCTATTAGAAAACAGCCTGAGTTACTGTAATTGACCTCCTGTTATAGCCAAAATGCACTAATACCAGCAAAATATTTTAGATAAGTACTGTAAATATCAGACAGAGGGATATTTTACTCGAGTAGTATTGTAATGGGTGGCATCTACCCATTATTATTTGGTAAAGAATCCTTACTTTTACTGAATCTTGGGTTTTAGATACATTTATACATCAACAAATACTGAATGAAAGCTGGTCACTGGTAATGGAAATACTGGAAATAATGAATACTGAATAAATGGTAAAAAAGTAATGATAGCAAGGGAAATTATTCAATATTAGCATTGCAAAACAATGTGAAACCCCAGCTAATTCAAGATTCAAGATTCTTCATTTTCCTGTATTGTAGTTACAGAGGTACAACACGCAGTATCCAGAGTCGCTCTTTCTTGACTGTGTAACCACAGAAAAAAGTTTTAAAAAGTAAAACAAGGAATACAAGTCAAAAAGATTATATATATACTAGAGATGGCACACTACCACTTTTTAAACGTCTGATACAATACGGATATTGTACATTTAGATATCTGCTGATACGATACTGTCAGGAGCCTGTCTGCACTGTGGTTGAGCGGACAAGAGATGGCACTACAGCCAGTTCAGTTTCCTTGACTGCCTAGTTTTGGCTTCACCTTCCTGTGTGTGTTATTGTTTTATTCGTTGTGTCTGTGTCTCAGTCCGGCCCTAAAGTTTTATTGGTTTGTTTTTGGTTAATTAGTTTGTGCACTTATTATTTAACGAGCCCAGTCCCGTCACTGTTTGCCCGTTCACCCTCATTACCACCGCTTTCTGTCTGCTCCGTCAAAGAAGCCAGCCAACGCCGACCGGGCTAACCGCTAGCCGCTAAGCTACACTGAAGCTAAAGCTAAATTTTAAAAAATTTTATCAATTGAAAATGAAATACTGAAGTTTGTCATTTTTAACCAATTTGGTCTATAAAATGAGAACTACATTTCCCACAATCCTCTGCACGCGCCCCGGAGCCGCGTTGGGCGTGCGTTTCAGAATAAATGATGGAAAATCTAAATAAATGGCAGAATTGTGAGTAGAACGCTGGTTGTTGTGGTTATTTATCAGTTAAAATATGGTTTGTGTCTGTAACAAAGGAGACATTTTGACTGAACTGGAGCGTTTTAGCAAGTAATGGTGCTCATTAAGACAGCGCGTAAAATCTTTTGTAGCAGAATGTCCTTTCTGGACCTTACTTCAATTCCAACACTCAAAACAGCTTCAAATCGATCAGGAA
This sequence comes from Distichodus sexfasciatus, assembly GCA_032718565.1. Taxonomy (NCBI): domain Eukaryota; kingdom Metazoa; phylum Chordata; class Actinopteri; order Characiformes; family Distichodontidae; genus Distichodus; species Distichodus sexfasciatus. Next base: position 827,068 of record JAVGVS010000160.1, on the reverse strand, counting down.
CAGCGTTGGCCTTCACACCCGTCCCAGCATGAGACGAGGCCCAGGCAGAGACGGATAGTTTGGCTGGTTTAGAGAAACGAGACTGCCTGCACAAAAAAAAAAATCTGTACACTTACCAGCCCCGCACCCCACACTTCCACCACCGCGAAAAAAGACATATTGGAGCCCTACGGTTGTGATTTCCTTCTTGCTATGGATGCATAAATAAACATAGAAATAAATACACAGAGGACCCAGGCTGTGAGTGGCTGGCCAAGTGGGGCAGCTGTTATTAAAAGGGCTATTTATCACTGTCACCCTGCCCGGGATTCATCGCTCTCTGCCCGCCAGCGTTGTCACTAGGCCGCACAAGAACAATGAAGCTCATCCGAGCAGCCCAAAGCCACGGCGGACACCCACAAAACGTGTAAGGCTAAGACTTGGACTTACGAGGCCTTACAAACCCAATCTTGCATACGCCTCGCGGTTGGTGGCCTCGCAAACGGTCACTTCCGGTGCTGGAGCGTACTGAAAGGCCTGATCAAAGCTCTTCCAAAGCTCCCCTCCTCCACACAATCACACCTTTCATTTTACGGCCCACTGCCTTATTGATTATGGCAACAATTACCCACTAATCTGTGCGGCTTGTATTAAGTGAATTCCCCCTTTGTTGGACAATAACTAAACAGGCCTGTTTCCCAAACACCATCGCTCAGCCCGAGGGGACGGAGCCGCGCAACTCCGCGCTCATCATCATTAGCAGCCACAGATAGAGTCTTCGCCTCAATTAGTCTAGCCGCCACAAGGACTAGGCTGGAGCAAGGGCAGTCGTGCACGCACACATATATACACAGAAAGAGTCATGTCCTGCAATCTTTGTGACGCCTCTATATTGACTCCCATAATTACTAGACCTCAATGATACTACATCTAATTCTAACCCAACTTCAGTAACCAAAGCAAATCTTCGTACCTTTTTTTCCCAACCATCTGCCCACACGCAGGTATGTCCTGCTGTCATTGTGACACACTTCCACTGACCCCCGTAATTACTACACTTAATAATGCAGGACTCAAACCCTAACCCACGTCACAGTATTTAAAAAAAAAATCTTTTTCATTAAGCTTTTAAAATAAATGCTGATATCTTTTTGAAAAAGTAAAAGACAATCAATCTGCAGACTGATTCTCACATACAAAACTTCATAAGCACCAAAAAACCTTCTCCCTCCAGCATGCACACACACACACAAAATCTACTCCACCTATGTATGTGACGTCATTGGATCTACATACTCATCATAAAGGCAAATATATATAGAAGTGCTTGTGGACGGTACCTTGTTCATGAGTACCTCAGTGGTATCTTAACCAGTTAGGTATTCAAACCCGTGATCTTCTGATGTCGAGACGAATGCTCTAACCACGTGAATGCACACACACAAGAATACACAGACAAACTGTCATACTTTGCAATCTGTGTGACATTCCAAAACTGACTCCAAACAATGAAATCCCAAGGCCAAAATCCTGTACAAATTTTAGTCATTTAATGCACTATCGACACCTGAAAAACTTCCTCCTCCTGTGCACACACACATCCAACACCATCCTCTGCCTGTACGGACACCAAAGTGACACATCCAGTGTTCTCAAAATGAAATCCTTGCAAAGAACCACAGTCAAGTTATTAGTTTGGCTTCAGCAAAAAAAGAAAAAAAAAAACATTCACAACTGTCAAAAGATTAGGCCTCGTCTCCTTCTTTTGACCTTTGTTGCCAGAAATTGCGCCCCTCTCTTCTCCTCCTTCCACAGTTTTAGCCCCTATTCCCCGAGCCTAATCAAGTGCTTGCTTAACCAACTCGGGCCTCCTTAATTCCTATTAATTTACCATAATAGCAATCCTCTCATCTGGAATTAACGACAGCCCAGCAGAAAAGCGGGCTGGTCGCTTTGGGAGACGCAAACAGTCCAGACAGCACATTCCTCCTCCTCTTCTATTATGCGACGTATGTACATAGCAGTGTATAGAGGAGAAACGCTTAAAATTCATAACCCTTGCATAAGACCCCCATCAAGTCCGCTCAACACCTGTATTGCATTTTTCGCCTACAATCAGCAGCTTTCAGTCGGCCTGGCCGACTTCCCATGAGGAGCAGAAAGCCATTACAGCACGAAGGAGCTCATTTGCAGAAAGACTGGAGACGGAACGTCACATTTGAGGAGCGGGAGGAAGGGAAAAAAGTGGTGAACGAACAGGAATGATTTATTCCACTTTTACTTTTCAAAAGATTGCCTCTGCCACCTGGCTATTTCAGGCAGGCTTTGGGGTATTTAAAGTGGACGCAAGATGAAAACAATGTCCAGTTTCTTGCTTTGCAATCTTTCCTGGATGCCACTGACCGACGCGGGGGTTGTGACCTTTAAAACATCAGCTGCTTGACCCCTGTTGACCTTTAAGAACCTCTTTGCCACATTTTTGAGAGCTTAATTTACTGACACTCTCTTCTCATCCAGACTATTATTACCTGTGCTAACAGAGCGAAGAATAAATACATTTTTCCTAAGTAGCCATAAAGAAACACGTTCAGCGCCGAGTTTATAAGCCGAAAACCAGATTTTATCCCTCTTCAGACTTCACTTAGATGCTGCAACACCAGTGTAAAAGTCTCTAATGCCACAAACAATCCCAAAATAAATAATGATTTCGGGAATATTCTTATTACGCTTTATGAAAAACAGATTAAACGCAGCCTGTGGCGACAGGAGCTTCAGCGCGGCCTGGCAGGGGGTAAAAGACAACCTAGAGGGGGAGGCAGAGGGTGGCGTCTGCTTTTTAATGACCCGAAACTTTAAATACTGCATAATATATAACAAAAATGGATAGTTCATTTAACTCTCACAATAACTCACAGAGAGGCCATTAGAATCCATTACTCTTAATGTCAACACTGTAAGCAGTAAATATGGATGAAGGAAACATGATAGGAGCACCAGGGGAGAAGGAGGGGGAAACGCAGAGGCGTAATCAACTAGCAGAGGGACAGAAAACAATGTATTTAGCTAAATGTTTGGAATGAGCGGACGCACACCCAAAATCCCGATGTAAAGAGTGTGTTAGTGCGGATTATAACTAGCGTTAACTAACTAATGTTAAAGTTAGGAATGATGAGCAAAGTCAAAAGCTGCAACAATCTAAAAAGCAGCTCGCACTTTTAATTAAACTGATTTAATCACAAATTTATTAAGTTATTGTTAGTTTAGTTAGTTAGTGTTAGTGTCATAATCCGTATAGTAGCTGTATTTGCTATAACCGACTGATAAGAAGGGGTTTGAAAAGATGTCATGCACAGAACAGCTGCGGAAAACATCTTTTAAAAACATTTTTCTTCTATAAAGAAAAACATCACCCGATCTGAAAGTTTTCGATTGTATTATTTTCTTTTCTTAATGTATCTCATCCATTTCATTCTGCAATTTTGCTTTAATGTGGAGTAAAATTTTAATTGATGACTGTTCTTTGGGAGACTTGAAAAGCCCTTTATTTAAAAATTACTCGTTATTATTAATAAATATTACTGATTTATTGTGGCTAGCAAAAAATATTCAAATATGAAGCCAAACACGTCGTCGCATGTACTGTATTTCCATTTAAATCGTAATCAAATAAGAAGGAACGACGCTGGCACAGGAGAGGCTTACGGGACAGTCAGCACATAGACGTTTGCATAGACGGCCCTCATTCACGTTTTAGGGGCCCGAGGCCTGAGAGCGGCCGGTCATCATATGTACCCATTGGCACAGTTGGCATTATGTCTTTCATATGGTCTTTCCAAAAAAAATAGAGAGCGACAAAGAGGAAAAGGCAAAATGCAGAGGGGAAAATAAAGAAAAAAAGAAATATAGAGCCACTTGTCATCCCTAGCAATCTGCTTAGTAATGAGAAGGCTTTCCCCCTGGGTGAAAAGATCTGCTATAATAGATTTTTAATGGCTTTTCCCCTCTCCACAAGAACCACTTCCAGCACCCAATAGCAAGTGGGGGGAGAAAAAAATCAAGTAATTCCAGTCTCAATGGTGTGAGGTCAGCAATTATAATCCACTGAAATCACTAAAGCTTTTAACTGTTGCAGTAAATCCGTCTTCCAGCCGCTTTTCTCTTTATTTCTTACCAGTGTCGTGCTTGTCAGGGTGATAAAAGGAGGAAGATTTTAAGTGAGACGCTCTTCATTATGAATTTACAAATTGCTATAGGAATCTCTCCAAGAGTCGGTGCTACATTAATGCTTTCGTGCATTATTTTTGATTCACAGAATCTCTTCACGCTGGCTTATGCACCATTTAGAAGAATCCACATGGACACATGAGTTAAACAGCTAGTCCATGGTTTAAAATGGAACGGGACCAACCTTTTTATATTATTAGAACGAGACAGCACGTTTAATATCTAGATGTCTAATATCTAATCTCATTAGAGAACACGGAGGGGCAGAAATCTAAAGATAGATGTCAACTTGCCTCAAATGATTTTCCTCTGTTATACTAATCAGCAAAAATTATCCGGGAAAGAATATGTTTGAATAACGCTTAACTAAGTTTATATTCAAGGGGTTTATTTTTGGAATATCATCTGGACGTAGACTATACGATGACATGAAACAGTTTCTCAGTTTAGGTCATTCAAATGATTCAAGCCACACAAATGTTAGCCCTTAAAGTAAATGTAAATATTTCCTTTACTACGTCAGAAGAATTTGACCATTTCTCACCACCTAAGTTACTCAAATAGTCATTACTAAACTGGATGACTCTCCACTCTCAGCTATCTCCACTGCCTGTACTTTCTTTGAAGGTGACCACTAGACCACTTCAGTCACTTCATCAAACATCAAACTTTTTTCCACACCACCCCACTACTACAGAAGCAGCTCTGACTTCCTATGATGAGCCACATTAGTACTTGCCTTCAAGACCAATAAAAACCTACTCATCAGCACTGATCAAGCAGCATGTCACAAACTTCCTGTCCTCTCACAGCATCATTGGCTGCTCGTCTTGAACCCATGCTACTTAAAAGAAGAAGAAGACATGCACCAAGACACTTCGCAGCCCTGCTCCTCAACTTAAGCTGAGTCCCTTACTATCCTCAGATGTTGTCTATAGACCCTCCTCTTCAAGTAGCACCTAGGGGACTTGCATTTGCACTCTTCACTTTTTCTTTTCAAGGTAAGTAACTGAGCTGGCAGCAACTTGGTTGAACAGCAGATGTTGATTTAGGTAATTTCGGTTTACAAGTATGAACAACAGGTGCTCTGGGTATGTCACTCTGGATAAGACTATTTGCCAAATGCTGTAAATGTAAATATAATTACAGTATGTCCGAGCAGGAGCAGGAGCAGGAGGGGCAGGTTCCATTCCGAATGCTCTGTAATGCTTTCTTTTGTGAAGGCTGTTTCAAACTGTCAAATGTTGAAAACAACCATTTTTTGGAAAATAGCATCAGGCAAATAGCTGATTCAGAATGTAACATAGAAAGAAAATGTGCATGACGTTATACAACATAATATGGATCACAACTGCTTTAACACAATCAGTAAATGACTTAGCTTATGAGCGTCCACAGCCAAATCTAATCCTATTTTCCCTCTGCTTCCACCGAAAAGACATCATGGGAACTAGTTTATACTGCCAGCAGATGTCACAGATCACAGTAGAGCTGATGTCCCCCTGCTGCTCCAGCACCCTGTGAGACAGAGAGACCTGCAATTGGTCTGGGAGCTCAATGATAACCTCCATAGAGCTAGCTGCAGGGGTTATTCATACAATAATTGTTTCTGCCAAACCCATACATCTCCATGTCACACCAAAATTAATGTGATTTTTTTTTTCTTTCGCCCCCCTGCTAGATAACACAATGTGCGTTTTGTCACCATCTCAAGTCCCGCACACCGAGACCCCTTAATGTGTCTCAAGGGCCACTGAGGTTCCTTTCTGTTGTTGTTTTTTTTTTTATTACAAACTTGAGGACTGGTTTCAATTAGTCACCTCAGATGTAAATAGCATTTGTATTTAAAGATTTCACCTTGCCCCGTTTTATTATCATGTAATTGAACTCGCTTAATCTGCTCTTGATTACTACTTTATATTTAGACGGGGGTAATTTGGCCCTTCAATTACAGACCGGGAGTCTTGATTGCATTGTCCTTAAAACAAGGCATTGATCCTCCAACGTGGCGGCGCTAAATTTTTTTTTCCGTTAATTTAAAGCAGCCAATTTGCTGCTCCGTTATTCTAGAGCGTTGACCGGGTGAGGTGTAATAGTAAGCACCTGCTCAGGTTAACGCAGCCTCCAGCAGCTTGGCCCCGGCCACTCGGCGCTCTGCCGAGGCCAAAGTACGCCGTGTTCGCAGCAGCACCGCCGTCTTGAGTTACACCCTTTCAAAACCATGAGGGGGAGAGGAAAAGAAAAATAAAGGCCTGGCCTGTTAGTGCCCCGAGCTGCAACTCATCCTGCCGTGGAGCTACAGTATCGGTGTGGAGGGCCAAGGGTCAAAAGGTCAAAGAGGAATTAAGACACGGCAGTTAGAGAGATGCGGCGTCTGATAGTGGCACAAGAGATGAAAAGCAAGACCAGTCTGTCCAGCTCGGGACATGCGATCGGATGATGGTTGGTGTCGTAATGGCTTCTATTAAAAGCTTTTAATTCTCACTAAGGGCTGATTGGTGCTAAGGTGCTGATTGGGTAGAAGAAATTAAAAAATCACTCCCAAACTTTTTACATGTAAACAAAATTAGGCTGCACTAGCGACATTTTTTCTATTAATTAACCTCTGGATTATTTTATTGTGTAGTCAATTATAAATTTCCTACCAAAAATCAAAATGTACATTTTATTTTGACAACATATAGCATGTCACATCCTGTTTTAAATTTAGCGAGTAATATTTACTACATTCCCTTAACTTAATTATACTGTTAAGAATTATTAAAAATGATTCCTGTTGTATTTATGACACTCCTTGGATAAAGCAATGTGCTAATGTTAGAAATGAAATAATTACACAGGATTCAAGTCTCAACAAGCCCAACACACAAGGACACACACTGTCACTGTCAGTTAATGTAGAATAAGCCCAGGTAGTCTTAACATTTCCTCAAACACTAATTCAATAAAAATTTAGGCGAGCAGCACTTCTGGATTAAATCATGAGTGTATTTAGATGTTACAACAACAATGGATACCAAAAAAATATCTCCTACTAATGGCAATTTAGGTAGCTTTTGTTTTACTTGTGGTCTATCCTCCAGAATAGCGTCTGTGTGATTTCTTTTCATGGGCTCACATGTAAATTTCTGCTGCTGCTGTGGCGATCCAAGCGCTTAACGTTGCCAGAAATACCTTTATGTTTTCTGATTATTAAAATTACTTCCATGCTTTTAAAGCCATCAGGAACTTTAAGAGCTTTTTAGCAACAACATCTGCCATGACTTTTTAAAAAACTGTTGCTTGACTGACGCTGTTCAAAAGTTGAAATCATTAACACAGCATTTATGTAGGTATACTGAAATATTTTTTATACAATCATTAGAAGCATCTTGTTAGAATACCCGACTTTGTCAACTACATGCAACAGCTTTAAAATGAGATTTGACAAAACAAAAAACATGATTGTCCTTCAAACAAGTTAGACACAACTTTAAATTACAATCTTCACAGAACCAATGTTTACTGTCGTATTTCAGTTTGACATAGGTTATGGCTTAATATACATCTAATTACATTTAGAGGTGGGACACGGAAAAAAATAAAGACTGAGACATCGCTAAATGAGAAATGGCCCTGCAAATCAGTCCTGTCTTTCAAAATTACCCCTTTGCCAAAAGAAAAGGCCACGGGGTCCATTGATTTGCATGTAATACATGAAATGATTACTTTAGCCTAATTGTCACTTAGGGGGGAGGCAGCGAGGCCGGGAAATCAAGGCCTCTGATAAATGTGCTCAGCAGAACGCTTTGAGAGGTGGAGAGAATCAATATGGCAGTTTGTCAAACCTGATCTCGGAGGGAATGCCGGGCTTAGATTCGTCAGCGGCAAGCCATCGCCGGCACTCGAGTCAGCAGGCCACATTATCAGAAATCAAAGGGCCCGAGCACAGGCGATGTGGGGAGAGAGTAAAAGAGGGAGGGAGGGGCCGGGCGGGGAGGCCGAACGAAGGCCATGCTGCCTCTCTGGTAATTAAAAACCATTTTATCAAGCCTGTCCTCTCAACAATCCCTCCTGCATCCTATTGACAATATGCTGGGCAGAGTGAGCACTAATTTGACTTTAAATAAATGAAGTGAAGGTATTTAAAATTCCACACTAGTCAGGGAGAGTTAGCGAGTTGCAGCAGCATCGCGCTTATACTACTTTGGGTGCTACACTGTACTTTGGGGGTGTGCGGGCTGATTTTCCTTCTCAAATTTGTTGCTTCTGCAAATCACCTTGAGGACAACACCAGTACAAATATGACACTTTGACATAGTCTTAATGGGGGGGGAAATGATTTATTAGAGTTTACTGAGTTTTCCTGAGAAAGAAGGTATGCCGATTCTCATAAGAGAGGTGGTGGCCTAGTGGTGGGATACTCACTCACGGAACTTGATGTCATAGGTGTAAGACCTCAGCCCAGACCGAGGGAGGAATCTACCTCCTCGGAAAGGCCATCCGACTAAGATTCCAGTTCAGGATCTTCACAAGCACCCCTGATTACCAGATCAGCGTCACCTGAGTTCTAGCCAATCATTCCCACATCACCTGTATTTAAGGCCTTTTGCTCACAAGTGTTCTCTGCAAAGTAGTGTTATGCCTAGCGCTGCATACCGAGCATTCTCCATTATTGCCTTCCCGTGTTTTGATCCTCGCTGTACGTTTTTGGATTACTCTTCTGTTCTCTGTGATTTGGATTTGATTGCCCTGCAGACTGTGTATTTTGGATTTGACCTTTGCCTGAATAAATATCTCGAGTTTAATCAATTCATCTTTGTGCCCTCGACCTGGTTTTTGAGACTCTGCGTTTGGGTTCATCCGCTTGTTGTTACAATAGGTTTATATTCAGCTCTGTTTTACAGGTAGATCAGCCAGTACAACTTAAATACTTGCCTAAAGTCCAAGAGGTCTTGGGCAAACTCTTGGTTCAAAGGCAAGCTTCCAATTGATCACCATTACTTCTTTCAGGATTAAGACATGAATAAGAGAGTACTACATTTGCAATTATTTAACATATTTATTTATATTATTTTCTGAAAACAAATTCACAATTCTTAAACAAGGCATATCTCATATTTGGCACAATCATGTTGCATAACGTCCTACATTTAGTGCTGAGCACCTTCTACCTCCTTATATGCAAAATATACAGTGACAGGGCCTACTGATGTTTGCACAGTTTCAGTTACTCGAGCCACCATCCACGAGCCCAGACCATATGCCAGACATGGAACACCTGCAAGAAATGAAAGAGAAACTTAAAGTGTACAAGAGTAACACCAGAGTTGGTGGACAGCAATGCTAACTTTCAGTAGCTTATCGGTAGTGAAGGTGCTTTTAAAATGCTGCAGCTTTTCCAGAAACCAATGTTTTTATTTTACAAACAGCAATGAATGGCAAAATGCTACACTATAATTTAAATATGCCATATTTTTTCTCTCTTTAAAAAGCTGGGTATTTTCAACTACCAAGTGTTTCTGATTAGTGTTGATTGCATCACAGCATGCTCTTGGCAGCTGTGAGATGGAGTCTGTGGATGAAGTCCGCTTTAGAAAAATATTAATCAAATATAAATCAACATGTGTACAACATCAACAACTGAATAGAGAAACGAACAGAACTCACATCTGAGCATAACTTTAGCATGCCAAAACTCGACCTCCAAAACATCACTGAAATGTCATTTTTTATATGTTGACATTACACTGTTATAATTTGTATTTCATATAAATTTTAAATCATATTCCACGTGTCTATTAAATTGGTTTAAATGTATGCTATATCACAAATATTAACCATTAACGAATGAAATAGATGCAATGATCAGGCCAGCTGGTGGTGGAAAGAATTGAAACTAAACACGGTGAATTGCCACTATGCTGCCCAAGGCTGGAACCAACTGCATATTAATATCAGATTTGCTTTAACTGTGGCAAGGTTTAAACGGATGCTAAAAACTGCACTTTTCTCTTTTGCTTTTCCCACACTTGAGTGTTGAGCTGTTGCAATATTTTAAAATCTCATAATATCTTAACTATGTCTGATTTTTTAACCATTTTTATAGCACTTTTAATCGTTTTATCTCTACTTTATCTTTATTTTTATTCTTTTTCTCATTACTTTGCCTTTTTTTAATCTTTAAATTTTACAGAGTTACAGTAACGGATTACTTTTTGCTGTAACGTAATAATGTAAGGCACTACTTATCAATTTTCAGTAATATTTTACTCGGTACATGTTCAGTAACGCGTGCGTTACAAAGCCCTTTGAACCAAAAATTTTAACCAAAATTTAGTTGAGCCCCTTGCACAGTGCATCACATAAGGCTTGCTTCTCTGGTGAGATGGCAGAAGACAGTACTTTTGCGAAGTGGAAAGTTTGCGCATTACTTTGAGTTCGTCAGGGATAAAGACAAAAAAGAATGTTTTAGTCAAGAGCAATCTTTGCCCAACCCCTAAAGAACTATCGACGTCGAGAAATAGCACTAGCAATTTTGAAAAAACACCTCGAGCATTATGCATGACTTATGTTGAGAATCTCTTGAATTCAAAGAGAATAAAGCAATGACAATCGTAAGAAAAATGCATCTTTTCTTGTCATTTTAGTAAGCATTAATGTGGGATATAGTTTTGTTTTGTTTAATGATGAACAAGCCTAGACTTAATATTTATTCCACCTCTATTATGATGTTATGCAAATTCTAGTCATTTTTCATTTTGGCTGTTAATGTTTCTTGAATTGTCTCTTAAGCCTTTACTTTGCCAGTTATATTAATCATATTGTTTGTAGCCTGGTTAGCACATAATCATTATGCTACAAAACATCACCTTTTAGCGGGCATGTAATGATCTGCAATATTTTTTCTCATATTAGAATGTCAAGTTATATTTTCACAGTTATTTTGGTGAAAGGAACTGAAAAGTTACAGAAGTCATGTAACGATTACAATTCTGAGACAGTAATATTGTAAGGTAGCGGATTACGTTTGAATACCAGTAACAAGTAATGTATACTGTACTACACAACACTGTCTATAAATAAACTTGCCTTGCCAATGTGGTCAGCCATTTTTTCCTCAGCGTGTAGTGTGTCTGACTATTACATTAACATCGAGGTTTTGCTGTAGCTTAGCTACTTTGAATCCTAAGTAACATATAGAAAAGCTACCGTTTCAAAGTAGTACTAAGACATGACTTTTACTGAGAACTAACCGAGATTAATGACTTTGAGAAAGCCGAAGAATTTGTTCTCAAAGTCCAGGTTCTGAGGAGGCGCCTTGGTGCAGTGGTACTTGATGAAGGGAAAGGCCCCGGTTCTGAGGATGTGGTAGTTGGCTCCGTCCGCCTGCCAGTTGAAGTTGGAGAGGCCGAACTGGTCGTTGGTGACGGCGCTGTAGCGCACGCAGAACGAGCTCCACGGCGGGAGGCGGCGCTGGCGCAGGTGGCACGTGAGCACCTCGGAGGCGCGAGGGCGCGCGCGAGACCCGGCGCTGTGCAGAAAAGCGCTTGGAAAGAGCGCCAACTTCAGAAAGAGGCTGTGGACCCTTCGGAGGATTTCGGTCATTGCTCGAAAAAGCTGCTAAAGAGTAACTGGGTTAGGAGCGATAATGTCGCATTTTTGAGTCGATCACATACTTGCTGTGTTTCGGGAGAAACTAGACTGTGACTTCGTTAATATGAACAAACCTTACGGACCGAGAGCTTCAGATAAATGCAGCGTCACTGTGTAAAAAGCCAGGAAAGTACTGTCAGTTGGTTAACGCTGAGTGAGCTGAGCAGATAGCAGCTCAAGCTTGGTCCAAACTCACCTCATACCGAACTCGCTGGGAAACACAACTCCCTAGTTAGACTTAATCAGCAAGGCAGTCTCCTTAATGGTATTCAGTTAAAAAAAACAAAACACCGACTTTTCTAAAGCGTCGACGCTTAAAATAACCTCAGCATGTCCTTTATGCTAGCCTGAAGCTAACTCGCGCTGTGCGTTCGTTCTGCTGTCCTACAGGAAACACCCGGAATGCCATGGTTCCTACCCTTTCTCTGCCACTTTTTGGCGTTCTTATTCTTGCTCATGTGAACGAATAATAATCATAACCAGCAATCTAGAAGCAGCTGTCACTATAAGCATCAAAAATAGAAAGTATTAGGTGAAATTCAAAAACAGGACAAATTTGTTCTCCAGTTTATAGCTGCTTGTGCATCTGTAGCTGCTAAGAGAAAATGCTTCTAATCAACATATATAACATATATAAAAAATAATTAAATGTTTGGCTAAAATGTATCACATGATGATAAAAAGCACACATAAAATGCTTGTGAATGAGCATAAAGGCAAAATTTCCATTTTCTTGCTTTGTGTTCTTTGGTAAAATTATGTTATTTTGTGTGTGACTGCAGCAGCGCCTCCTCAATGTTCTTTATCAGGTCCTGAAAAAGGAAAAGCAAGAGAATTGTTGGTAAATATAGAACATACATTTATTAGACCACAGTCATTTACAGGCTAAAAGAAGTGGCAATTCACTTTTTACATGCCATGACATACTGTATAGTCCATGCAGATTTTTTCATCCTTAGATTTTGTGTCGGATATTAAGAAAAGAGCCATTAAGAGCCATTTTGTTTTGCATGAATGTTTTAATATTTGGATTTAATATTTCATAACTATTTGTAGTAGAAAGTAGAGCTTTAATGCTAATTTGAATGTTTCTGGAAATTCCCATATGAACCTTCTCTGCATTGTTACGTAACAGAGTTATATTAATACGTATATATGTTAAATGTACTAGTACGTAACAACAGAAGTAAGTAGTTGCCTTACGTGCCGTAGTCTGATTAGTTCCTGAAATATATATAAAGAAGTAAGAACGTACGCAGACAGTAGAAATGAGTTGAAGTCAAGAACTCAGGAGCATTACAGTCCTGTGACTGTCACGTAAAGTCTCTTTGTAGTTCTAAGAATTCATCTTTTGCTTGTAAAAGTGTAAGTTGTAGTAAAGAAAAAGACAACAAAAGAAAAGACTAGACTTATTTTGGATACGTGTTGCATGCAAAGAATCTTCGAGGCCAGTGAGATAGTATGAGCTGCCGTTTTCTCTTCACTGCTCTTGAGCAGAAATGAGCCTCCACTTGTACTTTTAACAACAGCTCCAAGAAGCAATATTGTAAAATTGAGTGGTTTCCGGTTCCCCACTCAGTGTTCACAAGGCTATGACAAAGTTATTATTTTTCAAAGTGCTATTGAGTCTGAAGAATGCTGAGCTGATTGAGAGGGAAAACATTTCCAGGGCCATGTCATTTAGACCCACACGCTTAAATATGACCGGTACTTTTGTGATGCTCTTTTCCTGTCCTTAAACTCTTCACAGTCAAAGACACTTCCAGGACTAGACCTGAATTATTATTTACTTGTAACATGTTTAATGGATGATTGAGGTCATTAACATGTACCTTGTTCCAGAGTGAGACACCATTTAGGAGGAATAGAGCACCAATCATTAGTTCATTAATAGTGCACCTTAAAATTGGTCTCTCCTTGCATATTTGGGGCTGATATTTCCTGATGAATGACAGACAGGTTGCGAGCAAAGGTCAGCAGGGCTCCCTCGAGATCCGGCGAGATTGTTCTGTTAACGAGACGCAGAGACAAATGAGCTTACTAATGATCCTCTTTCCAGCACCATCAGAGGCGAACCCAGAGACAAAGCAATCACCTTGGTGGACGGCTGTGGCTGCTGGGAGCTTAATGAGAGCTTGCAAACCTTTAAAGAATAGGTTTTCGTCTTAGGGGAAAGATGCGGGAAGAAAGTACGGCACAAGTGGTTAGCCATGGGATTGGAGTAATGCCTTTAATTTTGCATCGTGGACAATGCATCGTGAAGTGACAAATTTCGTTACGTTTTTTTAAAAGTTGAGTGAAGCAGCTTCTCTGAGTAGGCTCAAGCTTTGTGCCCGCAAATTAAAGAAGGAAAGAAAATGGGAAAAGGAGACAAATTTTGTTTAGCGGTATGTTTGTGCTACTTACACCATGCCAAGGCTGTTCCTCTTTGTACTGTCATGGAGAGTGAACACAGAGCCTTGTCTTTCCTGAAATTCACATTATCAGTGAGTGAATGCAGACATAATGTGGCAATTTTCCCTAATTCTAGACTACAATGAAAATGTATTCGTAGATAGTAAAAAAAACACCAAAACCCCATTGTGAAGATGTACTAAGATGTACCCACAGACTGTTTGGAACTATAAATCCATAAAGCAGACCTACCTTGACGTCAAAGCCGATGCCCTGTGCCTTACACATCTGAAAGAAGACGCTGTAGCGCACCAAGGACAGGTTGCTGTGAAGGAGACAGCTGCTCATCACTGCAAAGCGGCTTGTCACTGATATCGGCTGGTAAACAAGAGAGAGGTGATGAGGATCAGAGGGTACCGCAGGTCTTAGCACAGTACTACTGTATATTCTTAAGTGTATATGCTTATGCTTTGTTTGATTCTGTGTTGCTAGTTTTTTTTTATCACCAGAGACTAGCAGAATAGTTTTTCATTGTACTGCTGGACAAATGACAAGTTAAGACTCATTACTGTAGAAACTTCAGCATGAGTTGCGAACTCAGCACTGGCACCAGTTCCAAATCATGGATCGACTTTGGGGCCTTGTGCGGGCAGGGCTAATAGACTCCACATCCCAGAAAGATGAAGTAACAGCGTCGCCAATGCCTACAAATGGCCGAAGTCTTTGTCTCACAGTAGATTCGTGGGGGTGTTTGGGGAAAGCCGGTCCTGGATTGTTAGGTGAAACCACAGCAGAGGACAAAGAGGCGTCCTCTGCAACCCAGCCACGCTTACAGCAAGAGCAACTAAAGGATGGGTGTGAAAGCACGCTTACAGAAACTGATTAGTCGGGAGTGGCGGGACTCGGTGGACCAGTCAGCGAGCAAGCGGGTGGGCAGTCGTGAGGCATATTCTCCCCGACAGAGGTACAGCGGAGGCAGCACGGCCCTTTTGCACTCCGGAGAGGGCTGAGTGATTCTCTCCGACAGAGCTGCGCTTCCAGCCGTCAATGGCCAACGATAAAAAGCCTTTCCAGCGGGGACTTAATTGTGTTTGTAATATTCCGGCCCCCGAATGATGGCCACAGCCAGAGCCATTAAAGGAACGAGCGGGGCGGGAGGCTGCCCTGCCAAGCTGCGGACGGCCGCTAAATGAATGTTTGATAAAATAATACAAGTCGCAGATTAACAAGCGTAAACTCGCGCTAGCCGCTAATAAAGGGAGCCCATTGTTTAGGGGGCCGGCATCAGGTTGATGAGGTGCTCAGGCATGCATACACATGCATAATGGATGTCATATGAATTATTAATGTGTTGATTATTTAGGCTCATCTATCAAAATGATAATGAATTCTGCATCTAAACACCAATCAGGTCCGAAAGCGTAATTACAGCATTTAGTTGTATTTAACAAAAATAAAACAACAAACCTTCCGCTGATCAATCTTTATAGACGCTGTGATCTATGGAGATAATATCTACTTGAGAGGGCTGCTGTTGCTCTCTAGTCTACTCACTGGCTACAGATACAGGATAATGGCTTTCTTGAGGTAGTCAGTTATGTTTAAGAGTCCTAATAGCTTAAACATAGCTGCATCTCTGCCTACCGCATGCTTTAGCTTGTAAAAGTTGTATTAGACTAATGCTTCATTACACCATCGAAGTATAGACATATTTCTTGAATGTAGAGTGTAGAGATGGCAAAAGCAACAGTTTGAAAAGATTTGAGTAGTACAGTGTTAGCTTTTGCTGCTCTCTGACGTGTCGTTTGCTTTTGGCTTCGAACAGGAGGAGGGACGTCCAGACGGCAGACGCGACAGTCCAGCGTTCCTCCTGTCATAAGGAGCATCGACTGAGTCATGGCCAACTGGTTACTGTAGCCGAGGTCCAGATCAACAGCCCACACCTACTCACATACACACACAAACATGCATGCTTGATTAGAATTACTCTGGTCAAGTGCAACAACGTCCCGTCCTAAATTATTTCTCATACATTTTGCTGTGGCTATCCTAAGTATTTTAGTACAATAATAAGACAGTAACAGGTAATAAATACAGTTTAATAATGTATATAAGTAATTTTTGTGCCTAACACAAAGAACAAACAACAGTGACAAAATTAATAAGGAAAAAATGTAACTGAAGTGCCAAGGCAGCTCTGGATCTATTACAACACGCAATTCCTCCATGCATGTGGGACTGTACACGGAGCAGAACCAAAAGAGAGAGAGAGAAAGAGAGAGACCAGCCAAGGTCTATATAATAGCGTGTCTGCAGCCTGACGGGCTACTCTCTCCACATCTGTATGGTTAATGGCGTCATTATAAGGATATTAAGGGGTCAAGCCCCGTCATGGCCTTATGCTTAAACAGGGCTAATTTTCCCCGATAATAATCTAATAGTTGTGGCCCTCCTCAAACAGTGGGAAATAAATCACCAGTGAAGGAGTTGTTAATAACTAAGTGGCAGTTGGCAGCCTCTCCTGCCGTCTCTATTTGTCAAGCTAAATGCTCCTGCCAGGGAATGCAAATTGCGGCCCAGCTCCTGAACTCGTGCCTGCGATGCCTTTAATCTGAGCTCTCTGGACCTGGGCCACGTCTTATCGCGTGGGTTCCCGAAAAATCAGGTTAGGGTTATGGAGGAGAGTGAGTGATGAATGTGGTGTAAAGACAATATATTTAGTTTTTTGTTGTTTCTTACATAGTCATTAGTGGCTCCAATTACCCACTGAATCTAGAATACACATAAAGACCCCAGAATTATAGCTCTGTCACAGTGGAGGCATAACGTTTGAGAGGAACGCTGCAAAATTCATGCAAAATGTAAGAATTCAGAACAGGCCCCATGGGTCAGTAAATTGTGATAAAGGCAAAAGACATTTTTTTTGCAGAATACATTAATAATTAAGATTTCAGTGAATTAAACTACTGGCATCTGCACAGTCAGAAAAGGAACTAACTTAAAATCTTGCAATGAACTAGATTCTACCTCCAACAGAAGATAATTTGCTTTGTTTAATGCAGGTATTCCAGAGTTAACTGGCCTCCACCTTGCAGGATCCATAAAAATGTTATCCTGGTTACTAGCTCAAAAATATGACTTTATTACTTATTGCAGTTGATATCCTTAATAAAGGCTTAAAAACACATTACATTGGAACAATTTTGGCATGACAAGATTTTTAACAGCTGAAAACTACATGTATTGAGACAACACCAAGAAGAGCATGTACATGTAGTCTAGCAGTGAGTAAAGGACTGGCAGAGTGAGCAAGCGTTAAAGAAAGGGCCTGGGTTTTGTTCCGAATCGATCCAGTAGTCGTGTCTCACAGTTAATACAGGCTGGGTGCGGTTGTTTGTGAGAGAGAGAGAGAGAGAGAGAGAGAGAGACAGAGAGGGAGGACTGGCCCCAGAGAGCCATTTAGCCAGTCTGTAAGAATCGGCCGGGGCCTGCCTCATTGTCAGCCGCCACAAAAGCGTCTGATATATACGCCTGGATTGTACCTGTTTTCTTTGCTTTCATTAAAAACTGCCATCCTGCAGCTGAGCCTCCGACGCCACACAATGTGAGGAAGGACGACAAGGGCAAACACACGCGACCGCCCACCCCACCCCCCCACCCCATCGCCTCCCCCACCTCTCTTAAAAAATAAAAAATCACAGCTTTTAGCAACAGGTTTGAATGTAAATTGATGTTCAAAAAGAGATAGGATTTCTCTGGTCTGGCTCCAGCGTCTGTTCATCACATGACTAAAGACTGTGCATTCTCAGCACGACTGAAAGAATCAAATAAATTTTTGCACTTTTTTTGTGGTTATGATATTACATAGGACTGGAGCAGTCTATCAGACATTCAGAGGATCACTTCATTTCAAGCTGTATCCTGCTATTTTCAGAGTGGAGGGGGAAAAAAAATCGCTGAACCGATTTCCACTTCTTTACGCAGCCTGTTCCTCCATCTTTAAAATACACAAACCCACAATGTTACGTATAATGAGCACAACAACATCAGATATGCTCTCACTTGTCCATTTTGTCCCTCCGCACTGGGGGAAATGATGCTATGTGGCGGCTACGTGTCATCTACACTGCAGTTAAGGCTCTAAAACGGCCTTGTGGTATTACGATTTTACGTGTGACCCCCAAGAAAGTCCAAAACGGCCTCTGTAATAAAAGCTCCCGTGTTGTGGGAGTCGGGAGTGTTGTGAGTCACTTTGCCACACAGAAGTGGCTCCACCGGGAGGGCTTTAGTAAACGTCTTCAACCTAAACTGCTTTTACAAGCTCTAATGCCCTTTACACTGGAGGAGATCAGATCAAGATGCTGCCCCCTGCACTGTGTCCAGCATGTGAACTGGTGCAGAAGGGCAGACACACAGCACTGCTTTCAGATTCTAAATATGCAGAATTTCCATATCTCAAAAGTCCCAGTAAGCAGCAGTTGTTTTACTAGTCTCTATTCCATGCGAACTACTAGAAGAACACGTTATAATGCCCTCTACTGGCTGTGACTGTAACTCTAGTGAGTAACAATAGGATTGAATGCACATTTGTAGCCTGCTGGCAAAGATTATTAGCACATCAGTGTACCAAATATTATTTATTTAACTGATGTAATTATGTATGCTTATAGATTAACACTCACGTCTTGTTATAGTGAGGTATTTGCATTCATACAAGTATTATTAATATTATCTGTGGGTGTTAGTGGTCTAGTGGTTAGTGGTCTAGTGGTTAGGATTAACCCCCCCCTGCACTGTGGGTTCAAATCCTACCTCTGGCACTACCATCACTGGGTCCCTGAGCAAGACCCTTAGCCCCAAGTAGCTCCAGCGAGACTGTCTCTGAAATTAGTAAAAATGGACGTCACTCTGTATAAGAGCGTCTGCTAAATACTGTAAATGTAAATATACTATATCTTACCTTAAACCAAACTTTAATCTTTGTATCCAAAATGTATGCATTTTATTTGTACCCTTTTTTAAAAAAAATTAAAAGATGTAACTTTTATAAATGATTTATGCTTATTAGGCCCGTCCCTCACATATAAAACATCCTCACAAAGTCAGAAACACCTGACAAACCTTAGGCTTTCCTTTAGTTTAGGGAATAGGATTTTTCAAACTACCTACAAATACCTGTATTCCATATAGTTTACAACTGTAAAGGATTACAGACGCACTTAAATACTGTATCTTTTCACTTATATGTGTATAAACTGGTTTTTTTTTTTTAACAAAAAGACTAAGCTTTTGACCTGAGACTACAGTGAAGATGTCACTGTGAATCTTTCTTTGATTTCTTACAACCTAACCACACACCCCTTCCCTCCGCCGCCAACCCCCGTCGTCACACACTCATTCAGTCGATACCAGGTCCTGAAATTACCTTATAACCATGTAAATTACCTTGTAACAATTGTAATAAATTTGAATGTGGTAGAATAATGCATTAATCACCACATTTCATCATTTTGCATGATTAAAACATGAGCTGATTAATTCATCATTTTACGAAGCCATTACTTATTTATTACAGTTGTTAGGCAGTTTAGGCAATTATGTGACTATGTAAAGCCAAAACACTTAGGTATCACTTATAAAGAGTGGCATGTCTTTCCTCCTGGTTTCAATTAATAAACCTCTTTTTCATCATCAGCCATTTAGTGTTCGGCCTGTTATTCCTTATTAGTGTTATTTCATAGCTTTATAAACAATGACTGTTATTATATGTTTATTATATTGATATTTTTGTGTGTATGCCTTAAACCAAAATTATTACTAAGATTTAGATCTGAGACTAGATGTCATTGTAAACCTTGTATGATTTAAAAAGAAAATCTGGTAATAATTCACAAAGACAAAAAGACTGTGTCTGATAAAGCAGGACAGCCAGTCGACCCCCTGTGCTATGGTTGGGGCATTGAAGGGTCAGAGGCCAAGGCCTTAAACGGGGAATTAGTTTATTGACACAATAAGACTTGACAGTTTATTAGATGGCCTTTTGCCACATTAGCCCCTCTCTCCTCCGGTCACTCTCTCCGCCTCACGGTTCCCGCGGGAGCCCTACAGGAACGATCCATCTACCCAATAACATCCCTCTCCTAACACGGTAGATTGAGCTCTCACACCTAGCAAGGTGAGAGCCAAGAGTGGCAGTAAAGTGATGCAACCTCTAACCGAAATACAGCCTCGTTGTCTGATCTCTGTTCGACAC
The DNA here is from genome assembly GCA_032718565.1 of Distichodus sexfasciatus. Lineage (NCBI taxonomy): Eukaryota > Metazoa > Chordata > Actinopteri > Characiformes > Distichodontidae > Distichodus > Distichodus sexfasciatus. The sequence goes on along the minus strand of JAVGVS010000160.1, from coordinate 806,583 downwards.
CTTCTGGATGCGGTTTTGTTTCTCCCAAGCCGTAAAATTGACTCTTGACACTGATGAGTCATTCTAACTCTGGAGTGCTCTTAAGTTCGATGAAAGGATCGACAAGGGGTAAGTGTTATGGGGTTTGTGTGGAGACCGCAGTTCTGTTAAGCACATGTTCTCGAGCTGTTAGCGCCTCTCACACCTGCAATATTTGTTCAAATTATTTGTATGCTAGAATCTCAACTGATCAGACAGAGACAAATGAAGCTGAACTGAGCCTGAGTTTTAATTGAGACCTCTTACCACTTGTTCCATAGTCCCCGGCTTCAAGAAGGTTACCAAGTCTAGCGAAATGTGGCCCAGGATGCGACGCTGATGACAGGCTTTGCCCACTCGGGTGCAGATGGAATAAAGGATATCCGGGCAGATGGAGGTTTGGGGAATGGAGCATCCGACTACCTGCATAGCACCGGACACGCATAGCTGGTCTCCACATGAGAGCAGGCGTATATCACCTCCCGGCTCCACCAGCAGATCTGCCGTCAGACACTTTATGCTGTCTGAGGGAGGGAAGGCCTCGATAATGCCGCCTGAATTGGAGGTGAAGATGGTAAGTTTGATAAATCCAGTGTTGGAAAAAGCATAATGTTAGCAGGCTCTGTAAATGGTTACCTTCTCTGAGGAAGTGTTCCAGGAAGCAGGTCCATGTTGGGTAGACTGACGTGTTGAAGGGTTTGGCATGGGAAGCCAAGAGAGCAGGTACCTTGTCGAGGATTTTTAGCAGGACAGGTTCCTTTTTGGGATTGGAGACAAAAGCACAAGATATGCTACTGAAGAAGGAAAGTAGGGAATGATACTGACTGAGAACCCACCACAGATAAAGAACAAAATTTCAGGTCATGATGTGTCTATAGCATGGCAAAATTAAAGACACTTTTTAAAGAAAACTAAAACAGATATTTCTGTTCTTCTCATACGTCTCCACTTTTCAGAAATCATACTCAGTGTTGTCCATAGAATGATGTTAAAAACCAAAAGATAAATTACATTTTGTCTTTTACAGGTTCGTCTAAGCTTCTGATCAATAATAAATTCTTTTTGTATGTACCACAACAGAATATGAAATATTTTTAGGTGATTGTGAAGATCTGATTGTGCCCAGAAGGACAGCAGATTTTTATGGCTATGTGAAGACACTGATAAGGAAAATTGCGTTTATAGAAATATTCCAGCATTTGAAAAACAAGAGAAAATATTTGCTTTTGCGTACTGACATTAAGACAAGGGTCAGGTGTGGCTGTATATTATTTACATCTAGTCATTATGAGTCAATGGAAGTTGTGTGTGTGTGGTGATTGACAGCCCGCTTCCCAGATTATCACAGTAGCCTAATGGCTTTAACTGAAGGTTGATAGTGACTGTACTGTAACTGCACCTGCCCCCCAATAAGGACTCCAGCAGGTCCAAAGCAGGCAGATGAATGCCCACGCAAGCCGATCAATCAGCCAATCAATCAGTGACAGTTACTGGTCAATACAGCCCTTGTTTTGGTAAGTAGAAAAGGCCATAAAGACATTGGCACTTAATTATGTTGTTAATTGCACAGTTTGACTTTTCTCAGAGTGCTTGTTGCAACCTGCTGGGATATATACACACCAGCACTCCAACCCCGAGAATGGAAACAGCGAAAGAAGGTTGACGTGAAGTGAAAAGAACCAACCCAGACTTTATTTAGTGAAAATCAAACAGAAAAAACTCTTCTCTTCCTCTGTATGTATGAAGGACATTTCCCTTCTACTCCTTACAAAAGCACACAAATCTCAGCAGAAGCATGAAATCGTAGCAGCAGCCTTTGTCGCCCCGCAGTACGGCCAACGTCTTCCTTTTAGAACTCCTTTACATTTCTACTTCAAGCACGCAGTTAATAAAGTAAATGTGTTTCAATTTGACTGAGTGGAAGCCATAAGGATATTGGTATTTCAGTCATGAAAGAGACATTTTAAAACAAGTGAAAAGATTTGCCTTTGGTCACTGAGATTAAGGTTAGGTGTAGCTGTAGTATTATGTAGATCTAGTCTTTACGAATCAGTGGAAGCACCTCACAGCAGCAAGTTGTGCGTGTGTGTATGTGTGGTGACTGACAGCCAGTTTCCCAGAGTATCACAGTAGCCTAATGGCTTTAACTGAAGGTTGATAGTGACTGTACCGTAGCTGCACCCACCCCCATAAGAACTCCAGCAGGCCCCGAGCAGGCCGATGAATGCCAACGCAAGCTGATCAATCAGCCAATCAATTGGGAACAGTTACTGATCAATACAGCCCTTAAGGCCATAGAAGTGTTGCCACATAATGATGTTGTTAACTGCAGTTTGACTTTTCTCCAAGTGCTCGATGAAACCTGTTGAAGCTTATTTATTTGTCACATAAACATTTATACGAGTAAAAAATGCAGTGACATGTACCAACACACGTAAGGTATACATACACACACACCAGCTCACTGTCAGATTCGTCAGTGATCTGGTTAGGATTTAACAAGAAGAACAGACGCGAACAAACCTTAACAGAAAGTTCCGCGATTCGTCCAGTGATCTAATTAGGATATAAACCGAATGTCACACTTTCACAATTCGACAGTGATCTGGTTAGGATGTAACGAATTCCTACTCGTTAGCCCTTGTAGCATGGTGGCTAACCCAAATGCGGCTGAGAGCACGATAGGTAGGATAAACAGGCAAGTTGATTTAAGAACTCTCTTACAAGAAGAGCTAGGATTCCCACAAAGAATCCGCATTCTAAGGACACACACTCTAATCAAAGAGATAACCAAGTAACTGGAGTACTCACAGTTGAAGCTGATATACATCAGAGTAGGGCTGGCGACTCAATGACAGAGTGAGCACGGCAAGGAAATGGCTTCCTTAAAAACTCTTTGAACCGTGACCGGCCGCGTCCCAATCCAATTACCGGCCGCGGGAGTGAGTGCGCGTGACAGTACCCCCACTCCAGGACCGGTACCAGACGGACCTGGCTGAGAGGGTACCCGACGACGGTAGTCCCGAATCAGCTCCGGGTCGAGTACGAACCGGGCCGGAATCCACGACCAGTCTTCGGGGCCGTAACCTTCCCAATCGACCAGGTACTGCGTACCTCTGCCCCGAGGACACGAATCGAGGATCCAACGCACAGTGTACGTGGGATCACCCTCAATGATACGGGGGGTGGGGGAAGTGATAAAGGGTTTCAGCTGCGATGTCTGGAATATCGGATGGATCTGGAGCGCCGCAGGCAGTTGGAGCCAGTAGGTGACAGGATTAATCCGGTGAGTGATGCGGTAGGGTCCGATGAACCGGGCAGTGAGTTTGCGGGAGTCCGTGTGAAGACGGAGATTCCGGGTGGATAACTATACTTTGTCATCTACATGGTACAAACGTCCCGGTGGGTGCCGATGGCGATGTTGAGTGGCATAGTGGGTGTTGGCACGGTGGATGGCTGCATTGGCTTGAGTCCAGAGCCATTGGCACCGGTGGACCGACTGTTGGGCCGATGGGACCTCCACCTCCAGTTCTTCATAGTCGAACACCGGAGGCTGGTACTCGTAGCACACCTCAAATGGGCTTAAATTGGTGGCAGAGGAGACGTGAAGGTTGTGGGAGAGTTCTGCCCAAATGAGATAGTGGGCCCAGGAGCACTGGCGATCCACAACGAAGCATATCAGTAGTGCTCCAGTTGTTGGTTGGTCCGCTCTGTCTGACCGTTGGTTTGCAGATGATAACCAGATGATAAACTGCAGTTGGTGTCGATCAGATGGCAGAAGGCCTTCCAGAAGCGAGCAGTAAACTGAGGCCCTCTGTCCGAGACGATGTCCTTGGGGAACCCATGCAAGCAGACTACATGCTCTAATATCAACTCCGCAGTGGTCTTAGCTGACGGGAGTCCGGTGAGGGCCACCAAATGCACAGCCTTGGAGAACCGGTCCATGACGGTGAGGATGGTGTTCTTGTCTCCAGAAGCCAGCAGGCCTATGATGAAATTGACAGCAATGTGGGACCAGGGCCTCCGGGGAACAGGGAGAGGATGGAGGGCCCCCGGTGATGGTTGGTTGGAGTCCTTGACCCTGGCACACACTGGGTATGCCTGGACGAACTCCTTGTCATCTTTAGCCATAGACGGCCACCAGAAGGCTCGGCTGGTGAACTGTTGTATGCGTTGGGCCCCTGGGTGGCCAGAAATGGTGAATGAGTGAGCCCAGGTGAGCACGTCAGTGCGAACGGGAGTGGGAACATAGAGTCGTCCAGACGGCGCACCTGCCGGCGTGGTCTCCGAGGTCTGTGCCTGGCGCACCCTGGTTTCCAATTCCCAGCGAAGAGGTGTGATGATCTTGGTGGAGGTGATGACAGGTGCGGGGTCCACCTGGGGGCTGTCGGCCTCAAGTTGGCGGGAGAGAGCATCCACTTTGGTGTTTTTAGACCCCGGACGGTAGGAGAGGTGGAAGTTAAATTGTTTGAAGAACAAAGCCCACTGTGCCTGCCGGGTTCAACTGCTTGAGGTTTTGGATGGAGATGAGGTTTTGGTGGTCCGTCCAGACTGGGAATGACTCGCTGCCGCCCTGAAGCCAGTGTCACCACTCTTCCAAGGCCCACTTAATGACCAACAACTCACGGTCCCCTACACCGTAACGTTGCTGAGTGGGGTCGAACTTTTTGGAGAAAAAACTACAGGGGTGTAGTTTCTGGTCTGGACCTCGTTGGGAGAGGACTGCCCCGGTGCCCGCAGAGGCATTGATTTCCACAACTAACGGCCTGGTGGGATCTGGATGAAGGAGGATGGGTGCTGAGGTGAACCGATGGCAGAGGAGGTGGAAAGCACCGATGGCTTCGGGAATGAGGGTGAAATGGTGAGGAGAGGGACGAGTCAGGGCGGTAAGTGGAGCGGCGACCATACTGAAGCCCCAGATGAAGCGGCGGTATAAGTTCGCAAACCTGAGAAACCGTTGGAGCTGCTTGAGAGTCTTGGGTAGGAGCCAACGACATACTGCCTCGAGCTTCTGCGGGTCCATGGCCACACCCTAGGACAAGATGACAAAACCCAGGAACATGGTGGAGTGCTTGAGAAAAGCACATTTCTCCAACTTGCAGTACAGCCGGTCAGCGAGCAATCTCTTGAGGACCACCCTGACGTGCTGATGGTGTTCCTCCAAGGTGCATGAGTAGATGAAGATGTCATCCAGATAGGCAAAAGACTAAGACCCAGCATGTCCCGCAGCACGTCGTCGTTGTGATAAACGCCGTCTTCCATTCATCGCCCTCCCTGATGCGCACCAAGTTGTAGGTGCTCCAGAGATCCAACTTCGTGAAGTAGGTGGCACCAGAGAGAGCGTCCAGGGCGGTGTTGGTAAGAGGAAGCGGGTGATGGTTCTTGATGGTGATCTTGTTGAGCCCCCGATAATCGACGCAGGGACGGAGGCCGCCTTCCTTCTTCACAAAAAAGAACCCCACAGTGGCAGGCGAGGAGGAGGGCCTGATGGTACCATGGCAGAGAGCGTTGTTGACATACTCCTCCATTGCCTGGATCTCGGAAGCAGAGAGGGAGTAGAGTTGGCCGCAGGGTGGTACCGTGCCTGGCAGAAGGTCGATGGCAAGGTTGTAGGAGCGATGAGGTGGCAGTTGGACGGCGCGCTTCTTACAGAAGACCTCTGCCAGGTTGCGGTACGGTGCTGGGATGGCCTCTGTGTCGACATCGGGGGCCTCGGACTCCCCAGAGCACGTCCCAGCCGAAGCCCGCAGGCAGAGTTCGGAACATGTCGGCCCCCATTGCAGGATCCGATTCTGGTGCCAGGAGATGAGAGGGTCATGTTGGAGCAGCCAAAGGTATCCGAGGATGATGGGAGGTGATCAGACAGAAGTGAGGAGGAACCGGATCTGCTCATGGTGATGTGAAGAAGTTGGGTCTGGTGGGTGATAGGTGAAGTGGAGAGGGGCCGACCATCGACAGAGGTGATCCGAACGGGCTGGGATAACGCCTCGAATTCCACCCCCAGTTGCTTGGCATACGCCTGATCCATGAAGTTCCCCGCTGCACCGGAGTTGAGGAAGGTGGAACTTCGGATCTGTTTGTGAGCAACCTGGAGGCAAACTTGAACCGTTAACCGGGAAACAGTGGTCTGAATTGAGAGCAGATGGAGCGGTCCTGGTGAGGACCGGCCGCTGCTATGGGAGATCTGATTAGGATATAAACCAAATGTCACACTTTCACAATTCGACAGTGATCTGGTTAGGATGTAACGAATTGCTACTCGTTAGCCCTTGTAGCGTGGTGGCTAACCCAAATGCGGCTGAGAGCGCGAGTAGGTAGGATAAACATGCAAGTTGATTTAAGAACTCTCTTACAAGAAGAGCCACAAAGAATCCGTGTTCTAAGGACACACACTCTAATCAAAGAGATAACCAAATAACTGGAGTACTCACAGTTAAAGCTGATATGCATCAGAGTAGGGCTGGTGACTCAAAGACAGAGTGAGCGCGGTGAGGAAATGGATTCCTTAAAAACCCTTTGAACCGTGACCAGCCGCGTCCCAATCCAATTACCAGCCGCAGGAGTGAGTGCGCGTGACACTCACTAGTCCTAAGAATGGAAGAAGAATGAAAGGAGGCTGAATAGCACCACTGCCTACTTTATAGTGGAAATGCAATAAGAAAGAAAAGTCTTCTTTCCCACTGTGTGTATGAAGGACATTTGATTTCTACTTGTTTCAAAAGCACACAAGTCTTGACAGAGGCATGAAATTGTAGCAGCGGCTTTGCAGCCCCGTGTTACGACCTACGTCTTCCTTTTAAAACTCCTTTACATTTCTGCTTCAAGCACACAGTTTGTAAAGTAAATGTATTCCAAGTCAGCCGCGCGGGAGCCACAAAGAGTTTGGTATTCCAGTCATGAAAGAGCCATCATCATATTCAAGTACTGTAAGAACCGGGGTCAATCGCTGCACAGTGATTTCGCCCCGCCACAAGCCATAAAGCACACAATGGCGCGGCAAAAAAGTGCGAGGAAACGGGGGGCCCGCCCCGTTCCTCTCGAAAGAGCTGGCGCACTCACAGAATTTGCCAATGCACTTCCCGGGAGCAAACAGCGGGGAGGCGGTGGGGGGAAGCGCACAAGAGGAATTTTTTGTCGTCCTTTATTTGGACTTAAACTGCAGGCTGTGCCATGTGAGAGGATTGAGGCCTTGCTTGGCTTCCACATAAAGATGAGCGATCTGACAAGAGATAAGTAAAATAGATTTACACACTTTCCTGATTGCTGTTTGATCTCACCATTACAAAGCGCAAGGTTTCCGGGGAGGACATTTGATTTTATGGGATGTTCAACAATAGCGCTGAGGATATTCATGTAGTTTTTTTGGCGAGGGCTTTTCTGTGAGCTGCAGCTGCTTTTCGGGTGAAGTTTTCTTAGAAAAATAACAAATGTCTACTTCACTACAAGGCACTACTCTGATATTCTGATATGTTATGACTCCAAATCTGAGCTCTGATGAATATTATATTTGCATGAACTTGAGGCCATTTTGCCGACATCTCTCTCAAATTGAATATGGAGGTGTCTCATCCATCGATTGGATGCGAATTCGAGAAACTCTGCTTCCACATGAATCACCAAAACCAGCAGCCTGTCCATCTGTTGATGCTATTAAGTACAATTTCCTGCCATGTGTAATCACCCGTGGACAGACAGTATGTGCAAGTGCGTAATGTGTAACATATAGCTTGTTTTAGTGTGAACACGGCCATGAGGGTGAGATCCACGCGTCTTTAAACTCTTCTTTTCTGAATGGGACAGAGAAGAGCGTCACACCCCTTTCCTCCCCAGGCTAGTGCCACAGGCTGTGGGCCTCCCCATACACCCTTCAGCCTAAAATGGGCAAATCACTCACATCCCCTCTAGCCTCTCATTCTTCAATTTTTACCTCCGGGTGATAGCTGGCTGTTATTCTAAAAGACCACATGGGCTCTTCTCTCTGTTGTTCCCCACACATTGAAAGGATCCTAACACAATCAATAATTAAACAATATGCACACAGTCTGGCGAGCGAGTAGCGGGAGAGTTCCATGTGGCGCTCCGCGGCAGAGCTTGACGGAACGTATTATGGATCTAAAAAAAAGAGACAGAGAGAGAGAGAAATCCTAAAAAATATCCACCAAGAGCTGTTGGCCCAAGTGTAGAGATGCCGCTAAATCAAAATTATCTGTGTTCTGCGCATTCAATGTGTGCATGTAGGCATACGCTTGACAGTTTTGTATGATTCCAAGCCCACATTGAACAGAAGGCAATATTTGTATGTTATTTATCTGAACAGCCCTGCAGTTAAGAACTGAGACGAATGATAGTTTGCTCTAATATTTCAGCATGTGTTGTAAAAATTGAGTGCCTTAAAACTGTAAAGATTTACAATATTCAAATCTCTGAGTGACAAATATAACCATGCGTATTTAGCATGAAAAGCTTCTGGATGAGCGAGCATCTGTGTTAAAAAGGACGATGTACAGGCCTAACCTCTTGCTCTCTGTGCTGTTAGTGGGCCTTGCCGTTGATTAAAAGGATGGAGTGGCGGAATAAAGGCCAGCACGGGCTTCCATATGGCCCTGGAGCCCTAAGGGTGCAGGTCTACCTCATCAGGCCCCAGCTTTCTCGCTTCTCTCGGGGAACCCAGCTGGTGAAGAGTCCCTCGCTCCCCCCCCCTCCTCTTCCTCCGTATTTAAACCTCCTTCACTTGCTTTTTTGCCATAATGGAGCTTGGCCGGGCCTCAACTGCTTACCCCTGTAATTAACGGCGCCGCTGTTGCAATTACGGCCCCTTGCTCGGCCTCCGTGTGAATTAGGGACTGAGCTAATTGTTGGGAGGCAGGGTGCTACGCCTCCTCCTGGCCTTGTAATAAAAGGATGAAGAAAGCAAGAGGATGGAAGCAGAAAGAAAAAGAAACAAAAATGTGGGCCTCGGTCTTGCGAACGGCCCATGTGATGATAGCCTTGTAATTAGTTTACGCAAAACTTACAGTTTAATGGGCAAACACACAGTAATTAATGCGTGACAGAAAATCAAAAGGCCCATTATACGCCTATGAGGAATAAAGCAGAAGCCTGGGGAGCCGGGTGTAGCATTAGAGCCGCATCCAATCAATGTAGCTGCTTAGCAAGTGTGTGTTTATTGAGAGGGAATTAGAATACAAAACTCACGCTAAAAACTCCACCGTCCCTAATGAGCAATTGTTCATTTTACACAGCAGATACTAAAACGCCATTGCAATTAATGAGTGGCCTTGGTCACTGCTAGCAGAGAGCTTGTTTTACATCCAACATGAATGCTAATACCAAGCAAAGTGCTCTGTATTATAATGAATGGAAATGACACTTCAAGCACTGCCATTGTTGAAGCTGTAAAATAAAGGCTGTTGCATATGCTAATAAAGAGAATAGAGCATCTAGCACCTATCAGCTTTGGACAGTCCTTACCTTAGCCCAGGCCATCCTCCACAGCTCCGGCCCATGACGCTGACACTCCTGTTGGGCCCAGGGCCGGACGCTGAGATGACAGACGTCACAGTAGGCCGTGCCGCGGCCGCCCAGCTCTCCGTTCATCTTAAAGAGCCAACGCTGGATCTCCAGATGATCTGTCATTAGCCGGGCCAGACACTCATGCAGCTGATGAACAGACAAGGAGAACTGCAGTCCGTCATGGTGAGCTAGACTAAGTGGTAAGGAAATGGGTTTTCCTTTTCCGTAAGGCATCAGGTGGAGATTAAGAACAAATTCATGCTCATGATTTTCAAAGTGCTAGGGGGTTTGGCTAGTCTAAAGGTGCGGTCACACCAGCTATTAAAAGTATATTTCCTATTTCATTCACTTCCATTATAGCACTTCCGGGAGCAAAGTGAATAAATTGAACCCACATATTTGTGTAGCTCAACCAATTTGATGAGGCGTGGCTGAAGTAGACCGTTTAGCTCCACTAACGGTGTAGTTAAAATGGACTCTTATCCCAGATTGTCTGTATACATTCTCTGTAGTCCAGTATATGTCCAGCCTCATGAAAAAAAAGGCCTCTTCAGTTCTGAACTTGAATTAAAAGTGAGGTGTCTTCAAGAACCTAAACGAAGTAAAGTTGCCTTTAAATCAAGCACTCAAATCTTATTCTAGTCGTATCAGAGCAGCCGGTTCTTTTTAATTATCATTTTCTGGTGAATTTTATAACATCTAGCTTCTATGATTCACAATTAGCTAACTAGGCTGGCAAATTAATACCACAATGCACTTGATCAAGGCCCCAACATTGTCTGGAAACAAAATGTCAGATCCTGTACCACATCCACTTTCCCTCAACACTGTGAAGAATTAAAGAGAGTGAGAATTTGTCATTGTAAACACAGCACAACACATAATGCATCACAAAAAATGTGACCTCGACATTTGGCCCATCCGTGAACAAGCAGTGGGCAGCTTTTTTTTGGGCTCATGAGTACCTCAGTGGTACCTTAACTGGGACTGGAACCTGCGACCTGCTGATAACAGGGCCAACTCTTTAACCGTTACGCTACCAACTGCCTGTGATTATGAACAAACCCTAATCCTAAACCATCATGACACAAACATCACAAACCTCATGGCAGGTTTGTTAATACTTCCTACTAATTACCCAACCCAATTCTTTTGAACATTTTAGGCTGAAATCTAAACCATGTGTGCACATACTAGGCATACCTGCTGCAGTGTGTACACATCACTCTGTCCTGGAGGCATGCTGACATCGGCACTGCTGAAGATCCTCCTAACTCCAGACTTAGTCCCATACAGCTGAGCCACAGAAGGCTCGGGACCCAGAATCGGGACCTCCAACTCGTCAGCCACAGCCAGGTCATCCGTGTGGGGGACACCACTGACGAGGTAGGCCTGCTTCCCCTGGATCAGGCCCTTAATGCGGCGTAGAGTGCGTGGGCTATACTTCAGCAGTGTAGAAACACACATGTTGTGGCTCTGGACGAGAGGGAGAGAATAAACCATGACAGGTCAGGATAATGTAGTTTAAAAATAATTGTCTATTACAGTAAAAAGTCAGCAATTCTTTTTGCCTCTGAACTCTTAACACGCATAAATATCTGTCCTTTCCACTCCAACTGCAAAGGTCCTAGTCCTCGCTATTGTCTGGTGCAGTAATTTATGAGTTTGTATACACACATGCATAACGGGCCCCATTAGGAGCAGCCGTAGGGGTCACGACCTCTCCTGTACTCGGGCAGGTTCAATTGATAAAAGACAGCAGAGGGGATGCCCCCGGCCCCTGGTTTTCCTCGTTCCATCGCTAAGCGATGGGCTCCTTGGGACCCCCACTAATTACTCCACATCTGTATTTATTTGATCCGTATGGAGTTCTCCCTTCTGTCACTGGCATGGCGCGCTGGCAGCCGGGTGGTAGAGCAGCCATTCATCCCGGTCGACATGTCTGGCAGAGTTTACCCACGCAATCGATGGTGGTGGGGGGCGGTGGGGGTAAAGCGAGGACGACAACCTGCCGCCTGAGCGTTTAGCTCAGAGCAAACGCCGGGCAGTAAATAAGGCTGTAGCGCCGGCCGTGGCTCGGACGCTTGTGCCGTATCGATATTCGGTAAATACGGAGGAGTCAGATCGAAGCCACGCTCAGGGGCCCAGCCAGCTAAGCAGCCCTTTGTTTGTTTAATCAGAGGCCCAAGCCCTCTGGTATTAGCTATTGGATTGTGTTGTGCGGCGTAATGCAGGATCTCGCGTGCACCCATGATTTGCAGTGGCAATTAAAACGACAAGGGCTAACCTTTAACCTGAATAAAAGCCATGGCTGCAGTTCATTAATTATTTACTTTTTAATCTGCTGCCCTCGTTTATTTGTGCACATTTCATAAGTACCAATAAAATGTAAATAAAAGATGAAGAGATGCTGTTTGTAAAGCATTCTTCACAGATGAATATGAGTAAAACAATCTTTACATCACCAGGAGTTTGAGGCATAACTGAGGGAGGGAGACACGGTTGTAGTGCAAGAAAATGAGACAGCAAAGGCGCCCCCTACTGGACAGATACAGAATTTATCCTTGGCCTATATTCACATGCGCTGCTTTTATTCTCTTATCCAGAGCTACTAACGTTTTTCAAATGTGAGGTTAAGGGCTATGCTCAGGAGCCCAGTTTAGCCTCTTCCGTGCTTCTAACCCACAATCTTATCACCACCTCAGGTTTAGAGACACGTTGTGAGAGTGTGTGTGTTCATTCTTGCACTACACCTTACAGGAAAGTACAACTGTGCCTCTGGTGTGAGAATGGTGAAGCGTTTGGCAGCACCAGTGCCAGCTGAAGGAACTGTGGGCTCTCCTTTCTCAACAGCCCCCTGCAGACTCAGAAGCTGAGTGTAATAGTGGATCAGGTCCTCTCCCAGCTGCACTGGACACACATAAATCACCTCTACATTCTCATCTGCACACAAGACACACACAATTACAATTAGTATTGCTTTCTTGTGAATTACAACATGCACTGTAAGGTTGTAACGGCGTCTCAGACCTCTAACGTCACACAGGCGGCCCATCTGTGCGTTCTGCAGGATGTCAAACCTTTTGAGACTGCAGCGCTGCTGCTTGGAGTATCCTAACACACACACGCACATCCAGGAATACACACACAAACATAGGTACACATGTAACAGTCAGGTGCACATCTTGAGATGGATGGCTCTTCATCTTTTTCTTCACGCACATAAATGTAATCAAATGATTAAGCGCATCCGAACTATCAGAGTGTGGCGATAAAAACAATAGGGTTCAACTTCTTAATTATCTGCACTCACACAGCACTCTCCTCAGCCTCCCCCAGTGTAAATACAACACTCCATCTGCTACTAATTAGAATGCACACTCTTTATTATCTGCAGCGATACGCACAGAGTGCAGGTCACAATGCAAGCGCAGATCTGGCAACTGATATTTGTCTACTCACTATTCAGCAACAGTTGACAATATATGTCACATGTAATAAGCTTCAGGTTGTTTTGTTTCAACTCCTCCAAACTTTGACATTCTCGTCTTCAGGATATCTATGGTACCTCAATAACAAATGCTTTGTATCTCATCTCTTGATCCTGTCATCTGTTTCACGTGTTATGATTAAGGTGAAGCTCTTGGCTATGTTCTTTGGGTGTTGGTTGTTTGTTGCTTAATTAGCAATGTCGTCTGATCTTTCTGTAAAAAAGCATTTAATTTGACCTCAGAATTATATACAAATATATATACAAATATATAAATAACCAATCCCAGGACCGGTAAAGGTACCACCGAGGCACTGCTCCCTGGGCGATGGCCATGTAAGCTGCCCACTGTTCTTTCACGGATGGGCCAAATGCAGAGGACACATTTCATTATGGTGCATGGTGTGCTGTGCTGTGCCGTGTTCACAATGACAAAATAATCACTCACTTTCAATTTATGAGCTCTGCTGCTCATATAGCGTAGGCGATGTAATTTCATACGACAAAGTAACAATCCAGTAATAATCCAAAAAATAATCCTCCTTTTCCTGGAATTTACTGAACTTCAGTGAGTGAGTACAAAACATCAAGCAGTACACCGAATAACTATGGCTTCAGTAGTTTGTGGACCCTGGGTTGGGCACAGGACAGTCATTTAACAGCACCGTCCATACGGTGAGCTGTGAGCCGACATTCAAGCTAAAACGAAATGAAAAACTCTGGCCACGTTCTTTATGCATGCTCACGTCATATTCGTGGCCAATCAGCAAGCTTCATGTAACATAGCACAGATCATAAAGGAAAAACATGGTACGAGCATACATTAACTGCCTTACATTATTAATAGTAGTAGTGTCTATGTTGTTGTTATCGTTATTATTATTATTAGTAGCACTAGTAGTAGTAGTATATTTACCTGGAACTAATATAAAACTAATTGTGTCCTTAAGCCGTATTACTATAATAGACCTAATGCAATTTTAAATGATTAAAAACTGCATGACGGAATGATGGAGAGAAGAAGTGAAACAGGCAGAGAAAGATAAAGGGAGCAAGGATAGTGAATGAGAAAAAGATGTAGTACCTAAAGAGGGCAGGTGGATAATGGTCCTCCTGGAGGTGCTGATGTGGTTCCAGTTGGCTGCCAGATACTAACCAAAACAGAGCACACAGCAATGAGGATGATCACACACACACGCACACAGACACAGACACACACACACACCCTTCCCTGACCTACCACCAGCAACCCAGAGCCTAGCATCTTTCTCGCTTGGGCTTCGTGATGCCAGCTCAAGCATAAATCACATTCACATCAAATCAGCTAAGTGCACACTTCAAAAACATCTTCCGTCTATTAATTCAATTAGCAGGCTACACGATGCTCCCTGCCAGGGGTAGATTAGGGCTTAATTAACAATGTGCAACTGCTTAAAGGGGAGAAACATACACAAGCTCCTGTCTGCTCTCGCAGCGAGTGACGGTGAGAACAAATGAAAGCGTGGGCGCTAATTAAGGCGTGCAGCATTTATAAAGATGTTACCGGCATGACAGCGCAGATGAAACATCTGCTCTGACAAATGGAGACGGCGGCGGGCGCCGTACTATCGTTCCTGGTGCAAGTGCATCTGCACGGAAATATTTCATTTGTATCAGTCTCGTTGGAAAGGCGGAGGATAGCTTAGGCTTGATTTATAGTAACTGGAGGCGTTTAAGTTCTTTTCCACTGCGCATGATGGTGCTGATAAAATCTTCAACTAGTATGCTGAGGTGTGTGTGTGTTGTGTCACCTCTGCCCTGCTGCGGTAATTCTCCAGGTGGCGGAGGCGGGACGCCCGTAGGCTCTTCCTTACTCGGCCCAGCTGGGCGTGCAGTAGCCAAGAGATGGCGATGGTTTCCGCCGCCCACTTGCGCCTTCGCCGGAGCAGGTAAGTGCTTTGGGTTTTGTAGCGTCTCCAGCAGGCCTGTATGCGCACCGCAGCCGCCTGCCGCCCCCCTTCGCCCTTGTAGCGCTGGCCGGGCTGCTGCACCAGTTCCCATACCTCCTCTCCGTTCTCCAGAGCTGAAAGGAGAGTCCTCAGTCCCACGTGGCCCGGCTCATCACTCCGTACCAGGGCTGCTAGTCGCTCCCCGCAGACTCGAATGTGTGGTACCGCAAACTCTCGCTGCAGACGCTCCAGCTGCTGTAGGGCTTCCAGCAGCGGCCCCCAGCACAGACAGTAAAGCTTTTTAAAGGCACAGAACTCAGAGTTGTGTGGGTTGATCCGGCCTTCTGTGATGCTGAAGCAGTGTCTGCTGACAGGGGCTAGAGCAAGTGCTGGAACACACTGAGGAAAGAGACACTATAAGGGTGTATACTGAAGAAAGAGACACAATGAGAGCGTACACTGAGGAGACGCAATGAGAGTATATACAAGTGTTGAAAGATGCTGAAGAAAGAGACACTGAAACAAAGCAAACACAAATAAAGTCCATGTTCTGTGAAAAAAATGTGGAATGAGATGCAGTGAGAGCACACGGAATGAAGAGACTCAATAAGAGTGTACAAGCAAGTGCTGGAACACACTAAGGAATCAAATACAATGAGACTGTATAAGGGAAACAACATGAAAAGAGACACAATTAGAATACATTGAGTAAAGAGACACAATAAGAACACACCGAATAAAGAGACAAAATTATGGTCAAAATGATAGACAAAATATACCCTGCGGTCATGGTTTTTCTGAAAATACCTGTGGATTAAGTGGGGTGAGTCGCACAAGGCCCTGCTGGACCGACCTGCTATCGGAAGCGGCAGAGGGAGGAGGAGTGGCTGTGGTCCACTTAAATGGATGTTCTGGGCCACGACATCTGTTAGCCTGGGTGACATTTTTAGTCCAGTTCACTTCCTTACGCTGCTTTCCTACCTTTTCACACGAACCTGTTCACGTTTACAAAGTGACACCAGTAAATTAGGAGTTCATAAAAAAGAGCAACAGTAAAAGAATCCTAAAAATTCTGAAAGAATCACACTAAGCAAAATGTGAAGTGCAGCTATATCAATTTCCTCTTTGGGGAAAATTACAGAAATAACATAGATATCACTGGGAAATGTAATCACACTCAAATCCGCTCTTGAACAAAGCCATTTCTAAAAGGTTCCCTTGCTAGATTCTTCACAAATTTCCAAGGAGACAAGTTTTTCTTCATGCTCAGTCATGCATTGCCGGTCTTCTAGCACATGACTAATTGAGATTATAAGTCATCAATGTAAATGTGAAGAGACATGTTATTAACAGCTAGTTATAATTACACAACCTTTTATTAAAGATTTACTCGCCCACACTATATATTTAGGAAATTCATTGAATGATCAATAAATCTAGAGAAAGCTTTATAATATATAAAAGCTACATGGAACTGACCCTTGTCTCTCGCCTCATTTATTCTGTTGAACTCTTTCTGCGGAAGGCAAGCTGCCTTGGTATTACAAGTCTGCATCAGACAGGGATCATCTGTCGAGGGTAGCACGCCTTTTTCTAAAAGATCACAAAGAAGCAAAAAAGCATCTGTATGATTCATTTGTAATGCATGGATTGATTGGCAGAAGGATGGAGGCAAAGATCAGTAGAGAGAAGGGTGTAGTTAGGTTCTTGCCTGTGTCCATGTCCTCCTTCCAGAGAGGTGCTGTACGATAGAGTTTGTTGTTCTGAAATCCCACAGGTATGACAGCTAAGCTGCACTCTGTAGGTCCAGTGACTACATTCTTGGTTCCCACCTGAAGAGAGGAGTTCAATGGTTTTTCTTTTCTCTTTCAGGCAAACTCTAGTGATCACCACCTTTTCATGGCACATCAAACCCATCAAGTGATTAGAATTGTGACAATTTAAGCAATGGAAACCTCTACAAACAGCCACCCTGGATATTGTAACCATAATGTGGAAGTGTAAAAATGGGTTCCGATCGATAGCGCCACAGTACGAGGTCAAAGGTGTTGGATTAAAAGTGTCAGAGCAAAGGGGTATTAACCCAGCGTTTTTGTCTTGCTAAGGCAAAAAAAAAAAGAAAAAGAAAAAAAAAGATCTGCCTGCAGGCTCCACAGCCAAAACCGACAGCACTTTGAGGAAAGAACAGGAACACAAACTCGCTCAATTGCTTGTTCATGAAGAACGCTATTAGCTTCGGGTCACTGACTAGATTTCTCCCTCCAAACAAAACTTTGTTGTAAAAGGCGGTAAGACGACCATCCATTAATCAGGCTGGTGGCAGCTTGTAGATGTCAAGAAATATGGTTTCCTCCCTCTCTCTCTCTTTCTCTCTCTCTCCCTCTTTTGTTGGCTGCTAGAGTCCACGAAGGTAAATGCGTTTGTGAGGGGAGCGTGATGATGTTGTGTGATTACAACCAACAGATTTTCCGCATTCATTAAAAGAAAGTTGGAGCTGGGATACGGGCAGTTAATGACATTGTAAACTAGCCAATAAGCACCCCCCTTCCCTTTCCCTCCAGCAATCAATCACAAGCTGGCGAAGCTTTCTGGAGATTCCAAATACGGTTCAGACTGTTTATTTCTCTCTCCCTCTCCGTTTCTCCTAAACAAACAGCTGTTGGAGATCGACGAGAATTAAATTCCATCAGAGCAAATGCCCGAAATGGTCCTACCTCCTCGCGGCCATAAAACAGCTCATGAATCAAAAGGCAAGAATTGCACCAGCGTAATTCATCACCGAAATAAGTAATCAGGGAAAAAAGTCAGATTGCTTGGAATTGGGTAGGAAATGTTGACTGTCACAGTGATGATCTTAGTATGTGAGACCATTTTAATGACTACCAATCAATCAGGGAAACTGCTCCTTACATAAACGGAGCTGTTAGCAAGGATCCAATGCCATTAAGGGAAAAAGTAATAGTATGGTACCTACTACTACTTTAGAACTTATTAGAGGCAAACATTAAATGAAAGAGGACGCCTACTAATATCCAGAATAAATTTTTTGTCAACTCAGTCTTCACCAAATCCAGTTTAAACTGCTCAAAACATTTTACATTTACAGCCTTTATTATATGTAAGAAAATTAATGAAAGAAGGCAGTTTTGTGATAGGATTATCAGTTTCACATGGGGATGGTATGGTGGTGTCTAGTGGTTAGGATCCTTGACTCTGGACCAAGATGACGTGGGTTGAAATCCTACATACAGCACTACCATCATTTAACCCGTGTGGGAAATTCTGGTCCTAGACGTTCCAGAATCCAGCAAACTTGACTTCACATTTGACATTCACACCTGGTCTCATGTAGATGCTCATCACAAGGGACTCACCAGGTAGGATGAAGGACCTCCAGGACCGGAATTGCCCACCGATGATTTAACCCTTAACGCCAAATTGCTCCAGAGAGACTGTCCCCGAAATTAGCAAATGTAAGTCGCTCTGGATAAGACCACATGCCGTAAATGTAAATGTACGCACCAAGATGTTGTGGGTTCGGAACTGGTTCTACATCACATGTGCATGCACATCTGGCTGTCAATGTACATTTACATTCATGGCATTTAATAGTCTTACACAGCGCAACTTCCATTTTCTTATTACAGGGAGAGTCTCCATTGAGCAACTTAGGGTTAAAGGCCTTGGCTGGGGCCCAACGGCGGTTCCTGGATTACAAATCTTATTCAAATTCCTGGAATTTGGTTCGAAATCTTAAAGCTTCTGTCACTTAGACCATTGCACCACCACCGCTCTACATCTATCCTATCCTGCCACCACAACTTAGGAAGTTTTGCCATGCCAGTAAAATACTCATCCACGAACCAAAAAATTGTGTGTTTAAACCCAGCTCTGGGGCGGCACGGTGGCGCAGTGGTTAGCACTGCCGCCTCACAGCGAGAAGGTCCTGGGTGCTCCGGTTTCCTCCCACAGTGCAAAATCGCGACCTCGATTGGGATTCAGCGGTTCAAAAAATGAATGAATGAATGAATGAATGAACCCAGCTCTGTTCTATGTCTACCGCTACCACCATAAGCAAAACCCAAGACCCCAGCTCCAAGTTGCTCCAGGGAGACTGCCCCTGTAACTAGGAGATGGCAGCCCCTCTGGGTAACAGCGTCTGGTAAAATGTAAAATGTTTCGGAGCTGAAATTGGTGACAATTTCCTAAGCTTTCCCTTGAGCACTTTGTTCAACTCCAAACCAACAAATGACCATCAGAAACAAGTCCAAAACCAGTACATCACAGCAGAAGCATGCCAGAGACCCCATAGCAAAACAAAGCGGGTATAAAAAAGATCAACACATATGAAGATGCATAAGTTTATCCTCTTGACGTCCATCCCCACACCACTGAGCTCTGTGACACACCACCAGTGCATGCCAGATGTTTGGAAGGCCTATGCTGAAAGGAGCACAGCTGTAGGCATCGGCACAAGTGGGACGTCAATCGCAGGAGCGAGCAGCTTCACAGGCGCCGAGGAGAACTGGCACAGAGGCGCTGAAAGAAGCGGGCTGGGCGCCAGCGGGTAAGCTGCCACAGTCTTATTGGCATGCGGAAACAGGTACCGGCACCTGTCCTGAGACAGCTGTAAAGCAGCAGCCCATACAACTGCAATCAGGCACCAGCGGCTCCCACGAAGAATGCTGATGTGCGGCAATCTGCGTCTGTCCGTTCTTGCCAGCCAAATCTCCCATCGTCCACCACCGGAACATGACAGCACCAGCGACAAACACCCCCACTCCACCCATGACAGGTGCAGGGTGTTGGAGATGAAGAAATGAAGCAGACGGACTGAGGGGTGACCTTTGAAAAGATTAATTTGTTTGCCAGCAAACCTTTTCACTGTCACTGCCAAAGCTGGTGACCTTCGATTTACATGTCCGGATTTAGAGGACAGTGACTAATGTGTGTTAACGTTAAAACACAACATCATGTGATATATGCTGGTTTTAAGGCAACAGTCAGATAAATCAAATGCTATCAATTTAGGGCAATTAATTTAACCTGCTTCAGTGGCTAGACAATGGCAGAAAACACAAAATAATTTGTAAATACGTTATTACAAATCTACGCTCCAAAGAATGTATGCCAATGTATGCCAAACTGAAATCCAGGTTTACTTTTTCACTACACGCTGTCCTTCTATAACTATGTATGTGGCGATTAGACTTGAATCGTGATTGAAAAACTGCAACTCCCCACTTGACCACTAGTGATCGCCATATTTCATTTTTCCTGTTGTCTTTAGTGGGTGGCGCAGTGGTTAGCGCTGCTGCCTCACAGCAAGAAAGTCCTGAGGTCGAACCCCGGAACGGCCGTAAGGCCTTTCTGTGTGGAGTTGCATGCTCTCCATGTGTTCAAATGGGTTTCCTCCGGGGAGTCCAGTTTCCTTCCACAGTCCAAAAGCATGTAATATAGGTTGACTGGCGACTCTATAGTGGCCCGTAATGCGTGAGTGGGGGTGTGATTGTTTGCGTGTGTGTGCCCTGTGCTGTGTTGACGCCTGCCCAGGGTTGGCCCCTCCACCCCCGATAGGGATTAAGCGGTTCGGATAATGAATGAATGAATGCTGTTTTTAATGAGCTGCACCTGCCTAAAGCCCGTGTCTGTTGTTTTACTGTGGTGCATGTTGCTGCATGTGTTTCTACTGCTTCTTTGGTGTGCTTAATGGTTTTATCTTTGTTTTCAGTGTTTAGAGCAATTACATGGTAGATGTCTTTTTAGTGTACTTGCTTGAAGAAGAAAACTTTACGATGATGCGGTTTTCTGTTTTTCAGGGCCCCTCTCTCTAGAAGTTTGACCCAAATTTAATGTGTTTTTGCCTTTCATACCTGTACATGGGTCTGTACCACAAATAACACAAACTGGGCACTGGTTTAACTGATCTGTCTTTGACTAGTAGATAGTCTAAGAAGGTTGTGTTAACATAAACCTAGGTTTTAGTGGTTCATGAGCTAAATCTAACAGTTTTCTCTGTTTTGTTAATAAAAATTGAGGCTTTTACCTTGGCCTGCATCCCGCCTCATGTCATTCTTGCAGCAAACTGTGACTAATGTGCCATCAAAAAATATTACTCCAGACATTTGTCTAAAACATTTGCCAGTGGTAATTTTTTAACAGCAAAACTCACATTGGGCCTAGTTTTCTTGTGCAGATCTGGGAGCTGAACTGCATCACTATGGTGCATGAGATGTGTGTCCTTATGAAGAACGACAGGATTGTACAGCAGACGCATGGTAAATGCCGCCTTATGCTGGTGGAGACATGGAAAAGGACAGGTCACAGGATAAGCAAAACCATGTTTAGGCTGCAGAGAGAATTGGGGAAATATAGAAACCAACCTTGAGTCCAGCTAATGCTCTAGCAGGCAGGCCTTTCTGTGGTTGCATATCTGGGATGGTCTCAATGGGTGGCTGCCTATTGCAAGTGGAATTTAGTGTTTAAGCATGTTCCTATGTTAGGAATAATTTAGACATTGATTCAATATTGCTGTAAATAAAAACAAGTTACAACTGTAATTTAATTATACCATTTATCAATCTTCATATTCTTCTTCTCAAGCTCTTCAATAAGGGGAAGTGTCAGTATTTCTTTGTTTACCAGCTTCAGATATTCCTCTGCATGCTTCTATAAAGATATTAAAATCAGTTAAATTAATCAGTTTAAATAAATTCATTTCCCCCCCTTCTTCTGCTAGGTTCGAGGCAAGCCAAAAACGTCTTACATGTAAGAGACCCCAGAATGATTTGGTATTACGGTGTGATGAATAAACATGCTACATAGCTTAAGTGTATTTCTGGTAATACTTGTCACAAAGGCTGCTGTTGCTGAAAGGTTGAAGTATGGCTCAGTTTTAATGTTTCTTATAAAAGGTTCATGAAACGAAGGTTGACAAATAATATGACAGTGAAGCTATGTATGAAATTGCACATGACCTGGAACTGACCTTAATTCCATCTTCTGTCCTGCGTATTGCTGCGTCCAGGACCTGAACATCCACAGCACCACCCAGACTCTTCTTCAGCTCACTCAAATCATTCTGCACCTGAACACACACAAACACACACATATACATCACATCTTCGGGTAGTTCCACTGACACCCACAGACCAATACAGGAGCTTCTATGCGCAGATCATAAGACTTTAGAACCAGGAGATGTAACCACAACTTTTACGTCTTAATAACAGAAACTTAAGTCCTAATACAACACTCAGGGCCAATTTTCTAGTCTAGTCGAAGCCTAGTCCTAGACAAGCTTTGAGTTTGAATGGTAAATCTCCATTAGTACTGCAATTTAGTCCAAGACTAGGCTATAGTATATATATGTAAACTAGAAGTAGAAAGTTAGACTGTGCAATTTAGTTAGTTATAACCTTCAGTTAGGGTACTGGAATTGTCTTTTTTGCATTGAATGTGCATAAGACCTGCAGCAGTTCAATATGAAAAATTCTAAACAGGCAGTCTATTAAATAAAATAACTGTATCTTTATAAAGCCTAAGTCAACTGTGTGAGGAGTTCAATAATATGTGCAAATATCGAAACAGCAGTTGAATGAAGAATGAAGCTACAACCAGTAATGTGTACAAATCACACGCCTGCTATAGGACATCGTCTCTTACTGTCTATCACTATTGTCTAACACAAACGCACTGCACAATTTATCGATTTTTTACAAATATTATTAGAGTTTGTTTAGTTAATTTCCCTAAATTTAATCTGTTTGCTTAATTTGTGTAGCATTGCTTGCGTGTGTCTATTGTTCCCAAATAAACGCGGGAACTTCTACGTAACTTAGACGTTTTTTAATTCTCTCAGATCTCAGGCTTTCCCATATTTTGGGGACAATCAGGTCCTAACAGAACACCTGTAATCTATGAACGCTTTCTCTCTCGCTCGCTTTAACACAATAAACCTTGTTAAATCTTACTACCTCTGTCAGTCCTTCCACTGACTCCTTAATTACTAGCTCCACATAGCTCTTTATTTAATCATAACCTTAACTGTAGTGAGCAAAAGCATTAAAAAAAAAAATCAGCTACGTGAAAAATATGTTTCTAAAAAGTAAGATCAAGCACTGTTCTCTTACTTGCACCAAAATACGTCCAGGTTCGTCTTCTTTAGAAAGAACTTCGGCCATCCTTTAAACTATAAAATCCAAATTCAGTTTGTTATTTATAAAACTAAAAATTCTTTCGGACTCTAGTTAGCTAACACGACTAAGTACAGTTCCCACATTCACCGCCATTTGTGATTGTTGCCCATAACAACCTGACCTTCGCCATAGCAACGAGAAGTTTATAAAACAACGGCACAAAGTTTGCTGTTAAAATGATATTATTATTATTGTTATTGTTATTGTTATTGTTATTGTTATTGTTATTGTTATTGTTATTGTTATTGTTATTGTTAGTAGTAGTAGTAGTAGTGGTGGTGGTGGTGGTGCTTTACATTTATTACGTGTTAGATGTTCTAAAATAGTGGGGAGGGAGTCAAATGTAGTGTAAAACTTTTTTTTTTTTTTTTTTTTTTTTTACATTTAAATAAAGACTGTTTTAACACACACTACGTATGCAATATTAATATCATATTAGCCACTCATTAGCTTGTATCTTTTGTACTCATCTCTCCCGTAATTATCACATTGCCACTTTGCATTGCCAAATTATTTTCAATTACACAAGTTGCTGCAACATTTTTTATATTGCAATTGTCATTGTTGTACCCACTGCATCACATCATACTGGCTCTCGTATCATATGTTGTTAGATATATAATCACATATATTTTCTTTTTGTGCTCTACTTTTGGATATAATTTTTACATATGTTCATTGAATCCTTTAATTTAATCTCTAAACTTTCACAGTCTATGAAATGAAACAAGTTTACACTTCACTTAATACTGTACGTAACCTTTTTTGTGACTAATAAAGAAAACAGTTACTATTCTGTATTTATTGTATTATATTTATTGCACAGTAATGCGCAGATGTAATGTTAATTATGTGTCATTTGTCTTAAATCTTTACTCACTTACCAGTGTAGCTGCTCCCACTTCGCACGGTAGGTGGCAGAATTTCGCCTTTTGCCGTTCATTCAACTTACCGAATAGCAGAAGAAGAGATTTGGGTCGCGTCCCAAACCGCATACTACTGTACTAAATAATACTTGCATTTAGTTTTATTGTTGTAAACGTTTGTATGTACTACTTAGTATGCAAAAATCTCGATATTGAACGCAACCCTGGAACCCAGCTGCTAATCAGCAGGTTTATCGTTACGCTTTTGAAGCACTTTCGTGTCAAATCGGCGTTAATGATGTCAGGGGATACGGAGGAGGGAAACACGACCCTCCCGTGTGTTGTAATCACGAGTTGTGACTCAGAGTTTAAAGAAGAGGAGCTGGTCAGACGTGAGTAAAGTATTCACAAGAACTGACGTTAGCTAACAGCTAACCAGCACAGCTGAGCCTTCAGACCCAGTTAAACTGGCCAGGCAAAATAGAAAGGCAATCAGTTGTATTTGGTTGCTTATTTTTTTTAACATCTTCCTCGTCTGTTTGTGATGTTGTCGAGGCAGCATTTAATGTAACGTTGGCAAATTAGCCTACCTGTGTGTCTCTGAGTAAATGAACTGACAGCGGAGTTTTAGAGACTTTCCTTTGATTTGTAATTTTTCTCATCATCCAAAACATAGCAGCAACTCAATCTTATCACATTTTAAGCTGCTTCGGTTATCTTCAGGGCTCAAAGTGCTATGTTGGTTTTGTTTTGAATAACACAGAAACTAATATTTTGCATTTAAGTGGTGATCATGGTAAAGAAATTGCGTTCAAGAGCAGCAGATTAATGATAGAAAAGGTCACATAATCCCATATTACTACTGGCTCAGCTTGTGTATATATATTGTTGTTGATTTTTATGATGTGAGGTTCATTTTTGTGTCCAGCAGTAGGCGCTGTTGGACCTTGATTAAATAGATTTTGGCTCAGCTGTAGTTCTGTTCATTCTAAAACGTTGACTGTGCTCTCTGGACTGTTTCCAGTTTTTTTTGATGATCATGGAAATGCATGGAAAATAGCCTGTATTGATTAACTAGAGATCTTGGCAGTTTCAGATAAATAACATACAGTACTGTGCAAAAGTTTTAGGCAGGTGTGAAAAAATGCTGTAAACAAAGAATGCTTTCAGAAATAGAAATAATGATTGTTTATTTTTTATCAGTTTACAAAATGCAAAGTGAGCGAACAAAAGAAAAATCTAAATCAAATCAATATTTGGTGTTACTACCTTTTGGTGTTACAAACCAGCATCAATTCTTATAGGTACACTTGCACAAAGTCAGGGATTTTGTAGGATTATAGTCATTATATTATTTTGTAGTCATTATATTATTTTGTAGGATTATAGATCTGTGGTTAGTTCTCCAAGATGTTTGGAACAACCTACCAGCCGAGTTCCTTCAAAAACTGTGTGCAAGTGGACCTAGAAGAATTGATGCTGTTTTGAAGGCAAAGGGTGGTCACACCAAATATTGATTTGATTTACATTTCTCTTTTGTTCATTCACTGCATTTTGTTGATTGATGAAAATAAATGATTTCCATTTTTGAAAGCATTCTTTGTTGACAGCTTTTTTTTTACACCTGCCTAAAACTTTTGCACAGTACTGTATTTACTCCACATTCTAGCAATAAACATCATTATGTAGTGAGAGGTTTTTATTATTATGTGCGTAATTATTTGTCATTGTGAACATACAGTGCGTCACCTCGAAATTTGACCTTGTATTTGACCCATCCAAGAAGGCGCAGCGGGCAGCACCCAGAGAGCAGTGTTTCCAGACGATACCTTGCTCATGAGTACCTCAGTGGTACCTTTACCGGTCTGAGACTTTAACCGGCAACCTTCCGAACACAGGGCCAGCTCCCTAACCATTACACTACCAGCTGCCCCAGTCCAGCAGTGTGGTTCAAAGAAACACTTTGCCCATGTTAAATTCGGGATTGAAAGAAAAAAAACTTACACACTAGTTCAGTAAAATTGTCCTCTATTTGTCATAGGTTCATTTGAGGTCCATTTATGCTCGATTTATATGGAGTGATGTACATCAATGAGAAAACATGTTCATCACACTTCTAAACCTAGGCGTAAATCGATATCTGCTGAAAGTTACTTACCTTTCTAAACCCTGTCAACGTGCAAGTTAATATCAGTACCGTGCAATATTTAGATAGTGAAAGTGAGCTCTGGTGACTTGAGATGCATTTGGATCACCAAGAAAGCATAATTATTCCAAATGTGAGCTGTAGCTAACTTGGATTGCCTAACTTGGTTCAACCCAGCAGAATGTGTGAAATGAATTGAATAACAATTTGTAGAGCTGCGAAAGGAAGTCAGTTTCAAGGCTTTTCTGAGTTACCTGGAATCAGTGAATCAATTTATTTTGAAACTGACTCTTGGTGCACATTTCTTACTTATTTGTTGCATTTTCAGTCTGTATATGTACGCTTGTATTGAAATCAAGAATCCCTACTTTCTCTGTTTCTCTGTAGAGATCGTAGGCACGCCGTCCTTACCTGAAGCTACGAAAAGAGAGGGAGATGTGGTTTGGTTTCCATGGACCATCAACAACAAATACTACACAGCCGACGTGAGCCTCTGCGTCGTGCCGAGCCCATTCGAGATGAATTTAGAGGTGGCTCAGGCTATGCAGGCTTTCATTGTCTACTTTGACAGCAAGGCGGTGCGTGCCAATGTTTAATTCCTGTTTACTGTAAGCTGTGGTTTGCTGCTTCACCCTGTTGACCTCTTGACCTTCTGGTGTTACAGAAAGATGGCCTGGGTGCTGTGGGTTCGTGGCTGGCGGTGGTGAACGACTTGGCCCCAGAGGTGCTCATCCTGGTGTGTGATCGTGTGTGTGAAAATGGTGAGCAACAGCGATCTCCTTAATGAATGGGCCAGTTTATTTCATTAAATAACTTCTATGTTCTAGTGAGGAGAGCAGCGTTTTAAAGAATCCTGGAGTTGCCAGTCCTATAAAAAAATCAGCTTTGGGGACGCGGGGGCGTAGGGCTTGGGTTAGGTTTAGACGGACACCGGACACAGACACTTAAACAAATCATAGTGTTGTTTTTATGACAATTATCCACAGCTTTTGTAAGTGCAGTGTATCTTGGAAGAACATTTCAGGAGCCTCTTAATATGGGAAGACGCCGATATTTTTGTCTGCTTTTCAGGTGGTTGACGTGCATTTGGTTACTGAGGTTAAGGTTAGGGTTAGAATTAGCTATAGAATTATATTCATCTAGTCATTATGGGAGTCTATGAATTGTCCCCACAAAGTGTGTGGGCGTGCACGTGCACGTGCATCTGGGCGGAATTCTGCCGCACGCGCTTCAGAGAGCAGAGGATCGTAATGCGTGACCATGTGGAGCCAGAAATCACATGATGTCGTGTAAATAAGATAAATAACACAAGCCTTTTTAGTTTGTTTCATATAAGGACGAGGTTTAGACCCGTTCTGTATAAAAGTAAATGACTTCTGTTGTGATCTACTGCTGTATGTATATATGAAGTTTCAATTCCCCTGAGAGCACTTGGGGTTAAGGGTCACGCTCAGGAGCTCATGGGTGAAACTGGCAGTAGGATTGGGCTTGGTTCTTAGGGGAGCATCATGCTGTCGTTAAACACCCTGTACTACTAGTGTTTAAAACCAAATTTGCGTGTCATGTAACAGCGTTCATACAGTCATGATGATGTTCACCATTAGCTTCTGTTCCTTGCTGTTACTGCAGGTGTGAGCAAGCAGGAAGCTCAGCAGTGGTGTCTGGCTCACGCATTCGAGCTGGTGGAGCTCAACCCTCAGGAGCTGCCCGACGAAGATGGTGAGTGAGAGAAAGAGAGAGAGAAATATGCTGTGTCTCAAGAGTGTTTATTAGGTGCTTAATTGTCTCATGTCCTGTGGTGTTCTCTGTGCCACAGATGACTTTCCAGAGTCCACAGGAGTGAAGAGGATCGTTCAGGCTCTGAACGCTAACGTATGGTCCAGCGTGGAGATGAAGGATGGTGAGGTTTGGCTTTAATAAATGGTGAAAGCCTGTTGTTAATTAAACATTAACCACTTGTTGTAGTCACACTGTTTTGAATGGTTGCCCTAGGGCTGGAACGATTAATCAACAGTATCAAAATTTGGAATGCTTTTCATTGTTGATTACTTCTTCAACTCGTTATCGAATAAAAATGGCAGGAGTTAGGGCGGGAGATTTTAGAAAAGAATATAAAGATGCGTATGAAGTATAATGTTGAGCCATTTTAGTAAAGGCCCCTAATGCGTTCTGTTTTGATACATAGTAGTAGTGTTTGTCATGTGCATTAGGTAGCATGCTAGTAGCAAATATTCTTATGACGGTCGCATAACATGACATAACGTAACGGTAGGGTGTTCGCCCCGTGATCAGAAGCTCACAGGTTCAAATCCAGGGCCGGTAAAGTTACCACTGAGGAACTCATTAGCAAGGTACCGTCCCCAAGCACTGCTTCCCGGGCGCTTGTTAGCTGCCCACTGCTCCTTCACCGATGGGTTAATTGCAGAGGTCACATTTGGCTGTGGTGCACTGTGTGCTGTGCTGTGGTGTGTTCACAATGTGACCCTCCACGGCAAAACCTTGTCGCAAATTTTCAAAATTGAGAAGTTTTCATGAAAGGGTATAAATCAAGCTTCAAAACGATACTTATATATCGAATGAATCAGACGACATATGACTGAGATATCAGCATTCAAAGGAGTCGGGTTTCTCCTGTCACGCCAAGTGAGAAACGGAGAAATCTGCCTTTGAAGTTGACTATCAACGTAGCACTCACAGACGCTTGCTGCGGTCGCGGCTACGTTCGTATTTACGGTAGCCTACGCTGCATTCACAGCCACACGGATAGCCTACTTGCTTTAGGTTAACTGAACTCGGGAGATGGATTCCGGAGTAAATATTGAAGTAGAGCGGTCAAAACAGAAACCTTTAACGTTCTGCTGGAATTGAATTCCTCACCTCAAGAAAGTCACGTTTTTAGGATGGAAAGGGTAAGTTGTTCAACGAAATTTATTCACAACAGTACAGTATAGACCTTCCACTGTTTCAAAACACTAAAAACAAAAAATCCAAAATTTTACCCCACACAACATAAACGCTCATTTTTCTCGGAAACCTCCGTTGCGACAAGCGACTGGTTTTGCCGTGGAGGGTCACATATAATCACTCACTTAAAAACTCTTCAATCTACAGCATACTTGTCTGTTTTGATTAAATAAAGTTTTTTTTTTTTAAATTGTTGTAATAATCATTCCGTTACTCAAATAATTGTTCCAGTAACTGATAAGATTAGTCGTTTAATAAAACAAACCATTTGTTACAGCTGAGGGCTTTAAGGACACGCTGGGCTCAGCCCGGACCGGATGTAAATTCAAAGAGGAGCCGAGGATATACAGTATATAATGTGTGTTATAGTAGACTACAGACTACAGTAGACTGCCTAAATTATCATTTCATTTCCAAATGTTAATGAAATAAATAAGCTAAACATCTGTACAGTTATTTTGGCTACACGGACTAGACTCAAAATCGGCTGGCGACGCCCCCGGTACAGCTCTAGTTTATGTGATGGCAGTGAGCAATTTCACACACTTTTTTGGATTGCTGCTACTCCTTCTGTTTTTGTGTTAGAAACTTCACTCCAACTATAAAACATGCGGCCTGTTGCAGAGCGGGTGCTTGTGTACACGTTTTTGATACGTCCACTCATTCGCGAGTTCTGTCCATTTTGCTGAAATTTTGACGCTTTACTGCACGGCCGCCCTTATTTACAAATCACCAAATTTGACATGATTCGGGGGCCATGGGCCTCTTCGCATATCTGTAACACCCACACTCGTCTTTTTCATCCTTTTTTTCTGTCATTTATTTTTCTCATAGGAACCCATTTGTTTTCTCCCATCAGGGGATTCGGGATTCAAAAGCTTTCCTCGACCTGTTATCAGACGACAGTCTAGACAGTTCTTATGCCACCTCACTGAACACGCCTCTGAATTTGTTTTGACCCACACTCGTCTTTTTCTTACTTTTATCGTTCCTTTGTTTATTCCCCCCTTCACTTCAATGTATTTTAATCCACGTCTTTCTACTTGGCGAGTTTTCACGTCACAGATACAAAACTCAAGCAATTACACTGGCATTTTTTGGCGGAAATGCGTCTATAGTTTAAGGGCTTGTTTACACGCATGTTGTTTTTATAAACATTTTTTAAATATCTTTGGCCCTTTCGTTGACATGAAAACAAAGTTTTAGTCACCTCAAACGCAGATTTTTAAAAATGCGCTCTGAAGTGAAGGTTTTTCAAAACACTGGGTTCTGTGTAAACAAGTGAAACGCAGTTTTCTTAAAATTTATGACGTGTTTAGTTCTATTGTGCACGTGCCTACTTTAAATCCTTTACCTGCCACAAGTGACAGTGGTAACCATGACAACAATAATCAGCTGTAGGTCAGCAACAATACCACAAGATTTTTCAAAAACCGAATGTCATGTAACCGCCAAAAAAAAGAAACATAAAAAAATGTGTTGATAAATATATCTACATACGTGTAAACAAGCTCTAAACCTGAAACACTTTCTTCTAAGGTCACAGTCAGGGATTTGGTTTGATGAGCAGCTTGGTGGCGTCTCGTCACAACAACCCCCGGCCCATGGCAGAGACGCAGGTCAGCCTTCTCAAGCCTCTCTTCTTTAGAAGAGTTTTGTAAAAATCCTCTTCATCCTATCAGCAGATCTGAAGGGTTGATGTTTAAGATTTCGCTTGATGAATATTATCCCAACCTCTCACTCATTTGATTTGGGACTTCACAGGCCCAGTCTAACAGTGCAGAGGAGAACACAGAAGGACAGAAACCATGCAGCTGTCCGAACAGTACAGAGCATGCGAACTCAGCAGTGGGTACGTATTGCGGCTTCTGTGTGCCGCGTCGTGTTGCTTTGTGATGACGTTTTGAAAATCTTCCTTGTGATTTTACTTCTAGACCCGATGACGGACATGGACATTCAGGAGCTGGCCAACCTCACGGCTGGAGATGCAGACGTGGAGAATTTTGAGCGTCTCTTTACTAAACTGAAAGAGATGAAAGGTGAGGTTTTCAGCTTAAGTTTCCATTTAGCATTGTTACTTGCATCTTAACCCGTCATCTTTTCTTTCTCCTTGTTCTAGACAAAGCTTCCTCGTTACCACACGAGCAGAGGAAAGTGCATGCAGAGAAGGTGAGGATACTCAGTTTAGTGGCTGACTGACTGACGTGGATTTTTGCAATCCTCACCAAGATTCCATTCCATAATTCAGGTTAAAAAAACTTGTTTTGAATAAATACCACTTTAAACAGAAGTATTATTCCAATTTTACAAGGAAAAAGTTGCATACAAAAAAAAGGAAACAATGACAACTCATAATTAGGGACGGGTATGGTTAAGATTTTAACGGTACTACAACTCTTAACCAGCACTGCTGCCTCACAGCGAGAAGGTCCTGGGTTTGATCCCCGGGGACGGCCGTAGGGCCTTTCCGTGTGGAGTTTGCATGCTCTCCCCGTGTTGGCGTGGGTTTCCTCCGGGTGCTCCGGTTTCCTCCCACAATCCAAAAGCATGCGATATCGGTTAATAGATGACTCTTTCAGTACCCATTCCTACTCGTAACATGGTTCAGGGATCTATCAGCCATTTATCGTCCGTTTGTTAATCTGCTGAAAGCTCATACTGGCACTTAGATTTATGGGTCAGCCTCCAGATGGATTACAAAGTGTATAACGTGGGGAAAAATAACATTTTGCTGAGTCATTGCTGTGTTGATTCCTGCCCTTTAGGTAGCCAAAGCGTTTTGGATGGCGATTGGCGGTGACCAGGATGAGATCGACGGCTTGTCATCAGGAGAGGAGAGCTAAAAGTAGACCACCTCTTCCCCAGACCGTCCTTCCCGGCACCCGCTCTGTCATTTCCTCCCACTAACGCTAGAGAGAGGCAGCCAGAGAGGTTTATAATGTTCCTCTGCTCTCTTTCTCTCCAAACCCAACACCTCAGTAAACTACCTTTGAAACATCCAGCTAAAGTGGATGGGAGGAGGAGGAGGAGGAGGTGCGTTGGGTCAGTGAGTTTTGTAGGGGTGGAGAACACACCAAACTCTGCAGGTCCACATTAGGGATGCAGGGTTGGCCGAGCAGCGAATTTTAGTTTTTCCATTGTTCCAAATTACAGGCCGCATTCATTGGTTTGGGCATTGACCAGTGTTGTCGTCTCCTAATCCAGAATCATGGTCAGTTGCGGCTCAAACGAAAGAATTAAGCCGTCAAGACCGGTCGCTCGTTAAGACTTAATCAGATTTGGAAATCCTAAATGTTTACTGGCATTCTTGAAATAAAAAGTTTCATTCATCCCTTTTCGTCCTCATTCTCTGTGAAATGACCGATTAGGGCTGTAGGGAAAATATAGATGGCACCGATACGTGGATCAGATATCGGTACGATAACGACTCAAGTAGCTGGATCGGGTATCAGTAGATTGGGCCGATCTATGGAACCGATCTGTAAATGCACGCACGGTCACAAAATTACAGAAGTGTTTAAACGAATAATTTGTGATATTTTAATAATAAATAATTTAGCATATACTGTACATATGAGTGTGTAGTTATTACATTGTTTTAGTTAGAAACACAGTATTTACTTAAATATTATACATGTTTTCAACAAGTTAAAGGAGGTCTATGAGCTCCACTAAACACGTCTCTGAAGTAGTTTGCTGTAAACCCCTCTCAGATCAGGCATTTTCACCTGCTTTTTACTCCTCTATTTCAGTCCCTTTCAGAACAGGCTGTTTCTCATTAGTATTCCTGAATGCAGCTGAGCTGCTGCTGCCCATAGCGCCACTCCGGAACTGGAGCATAGACAACGCGGCGAGAGTTTACCTCACGTGAACATAATCAACATGGCTGCTGCTAACAGATCATCCATACAGTCAGACATGTTCAACACAACACTCCGCCGCTAGACTTCTTCACTGCGATTCCTATACTAGCGCTAGCAAGAAAACATGGCGGATCAGGAAGCGCTAGCAGTTCTACCTGCTGGGTGGAGCTTCTCAGACAGGAGGGTGGAGTTATTCAAATGTCCCGTAATGTGACGTAGGAGTAGGAGAGGAATCTAAACGGCTCGTTTAAGCACACGGTTTCCGAAATACTAACGCAATTGAACATTTTTATCAAACTTACGGTGTGTGCAGAGGCAGTACAGACCCAAACGGATGTCCGAAGAACAGAAAAAGTGAATTTCTTCATATGGCACCTTTAAGCAGAACAGGATAATCTCAGTTATGTATTCAGACATTTTGAAAGCATCATTTTCTGTTTTAAAAAGACTCGGAGGCTGTATCGGATTTGTACCGTATCGGCAGATATCCAAATTTACAATATCGGTATCAGTATCAGTGTTATTGTGCCATGTTGAGGTGAAAAATATTCAAAAAGAAAGATTTCGACAGTTGAAGTTTAAAATATACTTTTTATTACAAATCTTGGATAATAAAACAAGGAAATACAACAAAACAGCTTTAAACAGTTAATGCAGGGACAGCCTACGTAGGTATAAAGGCGGGGACGAAGCGCATTTAGCAAGAGCAAAACGACTGCGGAATACACACAAAAACATTAACGAAAGAAGAAACATTTTCCTATTTGCCTCACCAAATTGGGGAAATAAGATACAGTTGTTGTTTTTTTCAAAGAAAATGAACAAAATAACTAAACCGACACTATATCTGTCCGCCGAGTGTCGGGGCACTGTCGAGTTTAGCGGGGAGCCAGCAAGGTCCACCAGCGTTGTACACACAGTGTAAGGTGTAATACAGGGAGAGAGAACGTTAACCATGAGGATGGACAACTCCAGAAACACAATTTACAGCAGTTTGTCGGACGACAAGCTCACAAGCAAGCCTCAGGTATGCGATCGACACGAGGCAGCTCAAAGACGGACAGCGAACTGTTGATCTCTCTCTTGTTGCATGACCATGCAAATATTCACTGCTTTTATATTTCTAAAAGCAAAAGAATCAAGAAAATATTAATCCTCAAGACTATAAAATAAAAAAGCCCATTTTACTCACAGGGCCTGGCTCAACAACAAAAAAACAGCCACCTCCATAGAAGAAGAAAAACTCCACAGCTGCCAGCAGTACGTGCCCCGAGCCTCATCCCTCCCCCAAAAACACATTTGTTCGATTAAAAACTTCAAAAATACATTACAGCATCCATATTCTCTTCTCTACACAAAAATAATTGGTAGCAAAATAGAGCTCACTATACAGGATGTATGAAGTGTGCACTTGCCGAGCTTGTATAAAGTCTGTACTTTTGAGGGGGGGCTTGATGGTCCTGAGTTAAAACATCCCTTTCGTGTGACATCAAGGCCATGTCCACATGTACACGGGTATTTCTGAAAACGGAGATTTTCCGTTTTCATTAAAAAAAAAAAAAAATCACCACGTCCACACGAGCACGTTTTCAAAAATATCTCCGTCCACACGCAATCGCAAAAAACGCTGTCAAAAGCATGCCTTGCATTGTAGATGAAAACCTAATTTAGACGGTGCACGGCGCATATTGTGACGCGAAACGGTCCGTTTTTCAAAATCTTCGTTTTTCTTGTCCACACCTAAACGCAGAATTTTCAAAAATCGCCACTTTGGGCGGAGTGTTAAAAAACCTCCGTTTTCACTGACCCAAAACGCCGTTTACGTGTGGACGAAAGGCCAAAACGCATAGAAAAACCTCCGTTTTCAGAAATACCCGTGTACGTGTGGACATGGCCTAAGATGTGTATTGTGTGTGTGTGAGAATGACAAACTAATCACAAAGCTTAGAGGGGATCAGTGGCCCTGTTCATATCTGGCATTAACATGCATTTTGGATTTTTGCGTAATCAATATTCTGTTGATGTTGACTCGTACTCTACACACAAAACACTAATGTTATATCGCTTTGGATAAGAGCATCTGCCAAATGGCATAAATATTCATTTGTGCTGCTGGGAAAAAATGAGGTAAACAATTTATTGTTTTATGATTAATATTCTAGTTTAACAAATCCCGGTGAAATAAGTAACAGTGTTTCACAATGTTGAATGCATTGTCTGTAACAGGTGTACAGTTTAGGAGGGGGTGGCTTTTTTCTCGTTAGTCTTAAGTAAACTCAGTCGTTTGGGAGAGCTGTCTTACAGCCGTTCACAGTGTGCTGTGTCAGTGCTGTTCCATTCGTGTCTCACTGCCTCCCACAACTGCTTCTAAATTATCTGCCATTAAGCGTAGTCTTGATGTGTGCCAACGTGGAACTGAATTGGACACTAAATAGAGGTTAATGACACTACAACTAGACACTGCCTACTCTCATCAGCAATTCCGTATGTGCACTGGACATATGCAATACTGCGTTACACATTTGCTTACTGCTTGTTGCACGTGTGTTTGTTCAAATAAAAAAGTATGTACAGAAACTGTGATCAACTCTGTTTGCCTCATTTTTTTTGCCCAGTGGTGTAGGTGTATATACAACCCTTTATGCGAATAAATCTGTACTTTTTTGGAGTCTCTTATCCAGAGTGACTTCCATTTCCTATGGAGAGGGCCAGTCTAACTAGTGCACCTTGGGGGTTAAAGGTATTGGTCAGGGACTCATTTTTAATTGGTCATTTTTGGACACTGATTGGATATAGACCCTCGATCTTCTAGGGCAGGGGTAGGCAACTCCGGTCCTGGAGGTCCGTCCGGTGTCCTGGAGGTTTTGCCATCCTATCTGATCAGTCTCCTCTGGTGGTTATCTACCTGAGACCAGGTGTGAATGTTCTCAAATCCAGTTGGATGGAAAAAACTGCCAGGACACCGGACCTCCAGGACCCCTGTTCTAGAGTTTTAGTCTCTTAAGATTTCCAAATGTGGTCTGAGTGTTCAAACTCGGTGCATCTTGGGCACGTACAGATCTACACTTAGAGCTGTCAGCTTATGGCCGGATCACCAAAGACAAGCTAATGTCAGGAGGGAACAGGGTCTCTGAAATGCTTCACAAATGTGGCTCCTAGTTCTGTCAGTTACAGACAGTTTGGCTTTACACAATGTGAAACCTGAATTTCAATGTGTTGTACAGTTAGGGACTTCCTCCTGTGATCATATTTCACACAAGTAAAACTATCACTGTGATACCCGTGAGCATGGTACCGTCCCTAAGCACTGCTCCTACACAAGTGTGTTAAATGCAAAGGTTGCATTTCGCTGTGCTACTAATGGATGACAAAAAAACAGACTGTTGCTTCACCGTGTCTCATCAGACGATTAACCTTCAGGACACCCCTGTTCTAGCTCTCCGAGTTCTTCTACTGTTGTGTTTAAGCTTAAGCTGATTCGCTCATGCATTTCTGCAACCTGCTTTCATGTACTCAAAGCCTAGACCTCGAAGACATGCAGTAGGCCATGGAAGCAACAAGAAGCTAAGCAGCATGTCGGAGAAAGAGAGTGCAGTTCTGAAGGGGATGGATGGATGCAACCAAGCTTGGAATAAAGGACAATTATGGCTCTATCACCCACAAAAAGAACAAAATCACTGTTCAATAGTCAATACAAAGTCAATGATCAATGATAACAGTGTTTGCTGAGCCCCTTAGAGGAAGAGGCCCAGCTCCTTTAGCCGTCGTTCACAGCCTCTTCAACCTTATGTACAACCCTCAGGTATGAGAAGATGCCAAAAAAATAGACTGCTGTGCTCTAGTTATAATGCAAAAATATGATTTACAAAATTTTGACTTTGTTCACAATCTAAAACTGGCACCAATGCAATTTTTGTCACTGACAAAATTCCAGACGAAACATATTTACTCTCCTATAGAGTAGCAAGGACAAGTGCTTCTCATGGTCACAGCTCACTGCTCTAAACTATGTACCGTAGCACAGTTTTTAATACAGTTCAAATTCTACCAAGAACACAATGCGACAGGTGGAAAAATCTTGCTAAACTGCTCTGTTCATGAAGTTTAATCTGCTTTTACTCTGCTTTTTGTTTTGATGTGAGCTTCAACAAAAATGGAGTACCTATGTTTAGGGCTCCAGACTCAATTGTAACCCCTTTACTGAAGACTGTGGGAACGCAGCATTAAGCCTGTAGGATAAAGCATGGTTTACGCATTTGTCTAAATCAGAAGATCGGGTCTGAAAGCTGGGCTTGAGAGAGTCGTCAGAAGTCTCTCACATATAGGAAATTAAAATGTTCTCAATAATCCATGTCCTCACTAGAACATTTAAAGTCTTTGAGGATAAACCTTCTAGATTCAAAATTTGACTGGGAACATAAACATATCTGTTGCATAACCACAATAAATCTATATAACTGTGAGATGCACAGCTATACGAGCTCTATAGCTTTCAGCAGTACAAAGTGCTTTTTTGTGGAAACAGTGGGACCTGGTTGAGTCATGGAGTGACGCTCTGAGAGGAACGTAAAACCCATTTCCTTGTTTTTTCACCATTCCGTCCCGGGTGCAGACTGATGGTGGCGTTTCCTGGGTTTGCGTTTGTGAGGTGAGGCGAGGTGCGTCTCCTACGACACGCTAGAGCAGCGGATGCTGGGTGAGCCCATCTGAGTAAGCACCTTGTCCAGCCACTGCAGAGGGCCGTTGAGGTGCAGCTCTATCCAGCAGGGGGTGCTGGTCACGGTCTGGCGCCTGGAAGAGACGGCAATCTGGGTCACTGATGGGCTCTTGGGACTGCAAGCTTTCACCAAGAGGAAAAATTCAATAATTGTTCCGGATAGAACAGGCTTGTTTTTGCATCCTTGATAATGAAACTAAATGTTTTTGCGTTGTTAGTTAGCACTGCACAACTCAAACTCTGGTCATTGTTAATCAGTAAAATGATGAATTTGATTTAACACATTTTTAGTGGTGATCTTGCATTCATCATAAAATCAGCTGCACTTTGTTGTAGACCAACTTACAGTGTGGCATCTACACATTTTAATTTCCGTGAACTGACTTTAAAACTAAAGATGGGAGCTATTCAATACGTGGATCGGACATTGGTTCGATAACGACTCAAATAGCTGGAGCTAATTTCCTTAACAACACTAGCTTTGCTTGCAATCTCTGTGCTCCTGATCATTTTAGCGCCACAGGCTTA
The DNA here is from genome assembly GCA_032718565.1 of Distichodus sexfasciatus. Lineage (NCBI taxonomy): Eukaryota > Metazoa > Chordata > Actinopteri > Characiformes > Distichodontidae > Distichodus > Distichodus sexfasciatus. The sequence continues at coordinate 768,352 of JAVGVS010000160.1, read as the reverse complement.
GGGTGTGTCTCAAAATTACAAAATTGCGTTAAAAGGAATAATTTTTGAAATCTGGAATATGCTACATTATTTATTAATAAAATAAAATCTCAAAAATTATTAGTTTAAACACAGTCCTGTACTTTTGAGACACTCTCTTAGCCTGTGGCGCTAAAATGATCAGGAATACAGACAGCGAGTGAGAGCTGGTGTTGTTAAGGAAATTAAACAGTAGAATCGTGTGATTTGCTTTTGAGGTTGTCTGGTATGTTGCTTAGGGACCGTCACAAAATGACAGAACTGTGTTTAAACAACATTTTTTTTTTGTATTTAACATATACATATGGGTGTGTAATTATTGCACTGTTTTAGGTATGAAAACAGCATTTGAGTTGCGTATTTCCTTAAGCATAACAGAATGATCTCAGTCATGTATTCACACATTCTTAAAGCATTATCTTCTGTTTTCTGTTTAAAAGGGACTATGTCGGATTTGTACCGGTATCGGTATCGTGCCATCTTTATTAAAAACATTGAACTTGAAAGCTTGAAAGTCTGTGAAGGGAGTTAAGTTGTACCACCAAAAACTCCTAAAAGTTAAAGTTGAAGTAAATGAAAGCAGTTATGTTAACATGACTAAGTGATCAAATAATCTATTACAGTGCAGGACTATCCCCACTTGTATGTTTAAGAGCGAATGTGTTAATACCCATCACACCCTGGAAAAATTCTTCTGGTTCAACTTACAAATGTACAGTAAGTTCAATGAAGATTCAATTAAAATTAGATGTACTAATTATTTTATTTTAAATCTAGTTTTAGCTTTGTACTGCTTTCTACACGAATGTTCCACCAGATCTGTCTGTATGATGTACATTACTGGAAGGAATAACAATATATTGCTATTTGGGTTCGACATATTTCAGTATAAAATGTTGAGTGGGTGTTAACGCGTTCCCTCTTAAACATAGCCATGTGAAACAGCCATAGTTTTAGGCTGAAGTATTCATTTACTATGTTAACATGATTTCATGGTCAAATCATTTTTACAGCGTAGCGGCAGGATGCTCGCATATGGACCAAGAGATTGTAGGTTCAAATCCAGCTCTGTTCTACTATCCTCCTGCCAAAACTACCACCAGCATTGGGCCTGAGCCTGTCCCTGTAATTAGCTCTGGATAAGAGAGTCTGCTTAATGCCGTGAATGTGAACCGAAAAGATCAATGACGCACTACAGTATGCTGTAAACCGACAAACTGATGAAAGATGCGTTCATATCCTGCACCAATATTTACTCACGTTGCCCCTGGTTTGGGCTAAATCTCCCGTGTGGGAGCACCTCCTACGCGGACACGTCTCCCTCCCACGCCGTCCCGCCCGTCTGCTACATTCCTCCCGTCTTACACAATGCTCTCCTGCTGCTTTTCCCTTTCTCCACTGTAAACTGCCCTCACCCACTTACTTACTCACTCACTCACTCCCAGACGGGTTATATCATTGAAGAAAAAAAATAAAAAAAAAAAAAAATCACATTTCCTGATCACAGATCTAACTAATTTACAATAAGACGGCCACCGTGTCCACAACCACACTGTAGTAGTTGCAAAGTGGTGCCTCGTGTTTCATTTGTTGTTTCCAGCATCTGGCTGATTATACATTTACGCGTATATCAGTCTCCCTGGAGCGATCTAGCGTCATAATCATGGGCCCAGTGGTGTTCTTTCACAGTTCTCCTGGGATTCGAACCAATCTTATGGTTACCAACACAATGTTTTGATTACTCAGACTGTGCCACCACCAGCTTGATAGTTCCTTTACCAAGAGCATGACCTCTGCTTGAGTTAACTAGCCACTAGCTGCTTTAGTGGCCAGCAAAGTTCGCCAACATCGCTAGCATGCTAGTTAGCTTGGTAGCTAACAAGTGTGTAGCATTCTAGGCTTGCGTTCATATTCTGGCTTCATACAGTATGTTATTCATTGTGTATATGACTGTCAATGGGAAATGTTAAAACCCTAACAGTCGTTACACTGAACGCTGTCTGATTAGAGGGCAGTGGTAGCGTTAGCGTTAAGGAGTTGGTCCCATGATCAGAAGGTCGCCGGTTCAAGTCCCGGACCGGTAAAGGTACCACTGAGGTACTCATGAGCAATGTACTGTTCCCAAGCACTGCCAAACAGCTGCCCACTGCTCCTTCACGGATGTGTCAAATGCAGAAGTGCTGTGCTGTGTTCACAATGGCAAATAATCACTCCCTTAAATGATACATCTTCCTCTTCACAAATGTAAAAGCCCCAACAGCTTTTAAGTTGAATTTACAAATCTGGATTACAAATCTTTCTCTCCCTCTTCTGACCGTTTTTCTCACTCCACTAGGGCTGCAACTAACGCTTAATTTGTTAATCGATTAATCTGCTGATTTTTTTTTTGATTAATCAATTATTAATCGGATAAAAAGGAAGACAAAAAAAACTTTCATTTCCAGCATTTTTAATAAACCAAATTTCTATTTTTCTATATTTATTTTTTACTCTCTAACATTATAAAATGGAAAAAAAATCTGATGAATTGAAAATGAAGAAATATTCTTTTTGTCCATTTTTAGCCAATTTGGACTCAATTTGGCCTATAACTCATTTTTGACTCATTTCTTGGAGAGAACTACCTTTTTGCTCAAGGTGGCGTTCCACATGAGAGTCGCGTCACAATAACGCGGTGGACAAGCGTCGGAATAATCACTGAAAATATCAAGTGAACGGCTGTATTGTGAGTAGAACGCTGGTTGTTTTATTTCTCAGCTAAAAATGAGTTTTGTCTGTAATAAACGGGAAGATTTGACTGAACTGCAACGTTTTAGTGAATGACTTCCCTGAGAGAGTCATGGGCGCTAACAAACAACATACATTTTTACATCGTGAAAAATGTTATTCTTGCGTTTCTACGCGATTACTTGTTTTTGTGACGGCAAGACACAGCGCTGGTTCTCGTCTCCGTCTTATTCTTCCTTTACGGCGGTCGGCGTCCAGCTTAATGCTGCTTTACTGCCACTGTGGCTTTGGTTAGCTTACTGCCCCCACATTAGGAGTTAGCCACTGTACGTATGTGTATAAAAACGTAGACCCAACTAATCCATTATTACATTAGTTGCCAACTATCTTACTAATCGATTTAATTCAATTTGATCGATTAGTTGCTGCAGCCCTACACTCTTCCTCCATCTATAAGAAACCTAGACTTCACCAGGACTGCGTTCCTCTTATGGGAGATAGACTCTCTCCACTCTTCTACTGTTCTCTCCAGCACCAGAAACCTCGATGTGAAGATGATGAGGGGGAGACCAATGCAGGAAACTGTTCTTCATCTTCTCTGACACTAGAACATGCTCAGCTTAAACAAGTGTGTGCACTCTGAAACGTGGTTAGTAAGTAAGTTCTCATGACTGCGAGACGAGTCGGCAGTAAATCCCTATACAGAAGCATCATGAGCTGGGGGCGTGATGACTAAGACTAACTCATTATCAGTGGAAGACATCAATAAAAAAGTATGTGTGGAAATAAAAAATGGGAGTAAAGAACTGGACTGAGATAAGGTCGATGAGGGTAAGACAGAGAAATTGTTAGATAAACGGGAGAGGGTGTGTGTGAGCGCCGGCACGTATGCTAAAGGTGAAAAGGAGGAAGTGTGAGATTACGGTGGAGGGAGAGGTAAATGGGGGTGGAGAAGGGTTGTAAAGATGGGTCCTAATGCTGTAAAACAACAGCTCATCCACCCACCCACCCACACACACACACACACACACCATGAGTCACTCCTCACACACTCCCCTCACGCTGGCCCTCGGGCGTGATGTGTGATGAGAGAGAGCTGGAAGGCTTGCACAAGAGCATCTGACACACACACACACACACACAGAAATACACTCTTCCTTCCCCTTTTTTTATCCAACATGTTGACCCTCAGCACCAAAACAAACAGGTTCCAACAAGATTTCCCTCAGTTACAGAGTCAGAACATCCAAACACTGTCAAAACACACCCAGCTCTGGTAATGCTCTCTGTTGTTGCTTATTTATTTGATCAAAATGTGTGTTTGTGTGGGCAGGTTTTTGTATTTAGTCCTTTGTAAGCACATCTGGTCCTCACAGTTCTAAACACAGAACATCTGGCCCGTATATTTTCATTAAATGTCTTTACCAGATACTCTTATCCAGAACCACTTCCATTGCCAGTTGCTCTGGAGCTCCTTGGGGTTTAGCATCTTGCTCAGGGGCTCAACGGTCATAGTTCTACACATAGAATAGAGCTGGATTTGAACCCATGACCTCTTGGCCTGTAACTGAGTAATCCACTACTAGATCTACATGACGTATTAGAACACTAGAGTTAGTGTTAGTGCTAGCTAGGGCTGGGTTCAAAAAATCGATTCACCGATCAATATCGATTCTCGTTCGAAAAACTCGATATCGATTCAAAAATTCGCGGATCGATCTTTTCCTGCGGCTATGCACTACTTCTCGCGACCGCGGATGGAGAGCTATAAAAACGTGAGACCGGCGAAACCGAAACCAAATAGAGCCATGGCTGAAGCTGCTCCGCTCAAATCACCGTCTGGCCTAAAGGCCGATGTTTGGCAACACTTCGGTTTTAAAACAAGTTATTTTATAACCAAGCAAAACTAGCACTGACGCAAAGAAATCTCTAAATAAATCAATATCGAATTGAATTGAATCGAATCGAATCGAGAATTGAATCGGATCATGACCTTGTAAATCGGAATCGAATCGATTCAGGAAATCAGCAACGATACCCAGCCCTAGTGCTAACAACCGAGTTACGTTTTAGAGCATCCTAAAAGCACGTGTGCGCGCTCACCTGTATTCTGCTCCCCAGCCTTTCACGAAGCTCATGCGAATGGTGCACATGCGGGTCAGCTGGTACACCGCCTCAAATCCCTGATTCACCGACTGGGCCAACAGAGCAGCAAACTCCTGGTTGTTGAAGATCTTCAGATTGCAGCCTGAAAGTTAAAAACACACACATTCAGTAACTTTTACAACATTTTTAGTCCCCCTAGGAGTGACCAACACTTCCTTCGCATGGCTAGAATCAAGGTCAGCTGTGCTGTAACAAGCCACACTCATTTAGGGGAGGCAGTTGGTAGCGTAATGGCTTGCCCCGTGATCGGGCGGGCGCCGGTTCGAATCCCGGACCAATAAAGGAACCACTGAGGTCCTCAAGAGCAAGGTGCCGTCCCCAAGCACTGCTCCCCGGGTGCTGCCCATGTTAGCTGCCCACTGCTCCTTTACAGATGGGTCAAATGCAGAGGTCACATTTTGTTGTGGTGCACTGTGTGCTGTGCTGTGACAGTTCTCAGCGACAATTAGGGCCTGTGTCCACTAAACGCGTTTTTCCGGTGAGAGCAGTGAAAATCTCGCTTCCAGAGTGCTTTCTCTTAGCGCTCGCTGTTGCAGTTACAAAAGTCACAATGTAAAACCAACAGCGCAGCACAAAGATTGTCCTTCATGTGCCACAAGACTTGGTTTTTTTATTTCCTTTTTTTTAAATATATATTTCGGCCACAGGTAAACACTTTGGACAGCGCGATTACTGTCCCCACTGGTAAACACACAAAATGACAAATCGGCCCGCAGGTTGGCGTTAAACAGCGTCAAACGAATGGCAATGTAACACCTCAGTGAAGTCAATCAAGCGCAGCTACAAAGGGCAACAAAAAAAGCGCAGGGCGTTCAGGGCACGTTCATTTACCCAAGTTTCAAACGCCCGTGTGGACAGGGCCCGAGTGTCTGTGGGTGCATTTTAGCAGAAAGAGGTACTAGCTTGAGGCCAGAGTCTCAGCAGCATACTCTTTCTACACAGCAATTTTTAAGTAAGAAAGGTGCCTCAGTTCCATTTAACTGTCTTATTTTGTGCTCTATGACCCTTATAATTTGGGTGTGGGCAGGGTTGGGAGTGGACGGGAGTGACCGTGACAAATCTCAAGTCTTATAGGAGTCAACCAGGTCCTTACGAATACCTAAAACAGTGAGCAATGCATGAATAAGCGCACGTTCAAGTCTACGTTTTCACTGACATTTAAGTGTGTACCGATCGGAGCTGTTGAAGTGTGTATGTGTGCGCGTATGTGTTTGCTTTGCGTACCTGGGGGAATCTTACACACGGTGGCGGGGTGCCAGCCGTAGCGCTGGTTACAGTTGGGGCTCTGCACAAAAATGGCACTGTCGCTCAGACACTCTGCAAACACCTCACCGCCTATATAATACAGCCGCACTCCCCGACCTGAGAGAGATTAAAGAAGAGTAAATCCACGTTTCAATCCCGGCCCTCGTTTCCACACGTCAGGTTGATCTCAAAACCGGTAAGCCGTGCACACGGGGCCGACTGCGGGGTGTTGGCGGGAGACGGCGCGCGTACCGATGTGCCTCCTCGTCAGCTCCACGGCAGCGTTGCGGTTGACGTTGGACAGCAGGCCTAGGCAGAAGCGCTCGGCGTTGGAGGGATCGGTGAAGCCGTCCACGGTGAGGGAGGGCTGCGAGGCGTGGAAGGTTTCTCCGACACGCTGGTTCAGCTCGTAGTATGAAATGGAGCACCAAAACGCGGACTCGCAATAGGTTACCGGCTGAAGGTCTGGAAAACACACACACACCCACACGTTGCACTGTGAGTATACACCATGTACTCCGATGTGCATTCTACACACACTTAACGTTAGGGCTTTGCAAACGCAGCATGAATAAGCCCGGTCCCTTTAGCGCCGGTCATTGTTCGGCTCTTTTCTAAATCATGATGACTGCAGCAGAATCCGTCTTGGGTTGGTATAAAAATTTTTCAAAGTTCCAAGGCTTCAAAAACAAGTACTTCAAATAAGCAGAAAACAAAAAGGTGCTTTGTTCAGCAGCACTAAACATGACCTCCTGAAGAGAAAACACCCAGACGCTATTCTGGAGGATGACGAAACCAACTGTATTACTTTATTACCTGCACAGACCTCGTATCAGCAGAATTAGGGCGGCCACAATAAAATAATTAGATAGGGTCAATCTCCCGAAACGGTGCCTGTGTGTTTGCTCTCAGGGAGAGGTCTTTGAAAACTTTTATACTTTTTTTATACCTCTTTCACCGCAGGAAATGAAATCTTAACAAGCCAGAAAATCTTAAAAAGACAAAATAGATCTTGTTTTTTTAATTTTAAGAATAACTGACTTGACTAGACTTGTATGTGTAAGATAAATAATCTCATTTTAAGAAACGTTGACTATATTTATCTTAAGAAAAATTTACTGATTATAAGAACTTCTTAGAATGAAATATGAAATTTAATTAAGAGAACGGAAAGGTCCTCATGCTCTCCACTACGAGTTAAGAAATTTATAACAATTTTGCTTATTTTAAGAATATTTATGCTAAAAATATGGAAAAATGGAAAGACTTTTTTTCTTGTTTTAGGAGATCTTTACAAGATAAATTTTCTCTGTATTGGCAGATAATTTTGCTTGATTCTGGAAACTTTTTTCCTGTTTTCCTTTTCTTTTTCTTATTTTCTGACTCTGATTTTTGCAGTGTTAGTGAAGTCGGACTCTGCTGCTCAGTGTGAAGCTGATGGGAGCCAAACAAAAGCCGTAGCCAAAAGGGGCAGACATCAGATCACATCATATTTAGGTAAAAATAGAGCTGGGCGATATGAACAAAAACATCACGATATTTTTTGTCATATCGATCGATTTCGATAATTATCACAATATATTGTCATATTGTGGGGTTTTTTTTGGATTCTTACACAGACTGAATGAACAAGTTAAAATAAAAAATATTAAACAAATAATTTTCAACAAATTTCTACTTGAAGCGCTCTAAGCACTGCGGCAAAAAAACGTCTCCACCGACATCTTTTTTCCCACTGAAGGCACTTAGCACTCATAGGATTTGTTTTAAAAATAGCCGCTGCCAAAGAACGGCAAAAGAGAGCCGTCAACACCTCGCTTCCAGAGCTTTCTCGGTGCTTGTTGTTGAAAAGCCTCATCGGGTACTTTCATGTTCGTATTTTATTATTTATTGCCTCGGCGGATGTAGTCAAGGCGGGTCACATTTGTTGTCAAAAGCAGCCGCCGTAACTATAAAGCGCCGCGGGAAACCCTGCATTTTCATCGCCTTCTTCGCTCACCGCGGCATCCTGGTTGCCCGACATCTTTTCTTAGAGCCGCGATATAGTACGCTACGTGACGAGTGCGCTTGTGGACGCTGCTGCTACGCAAGCAGTGTACTGACTAAACTTGCGCGCATACTTTTTGTTATTCTTGAGGACTCCAACAGGTGGCAGTGTATACTACAAGAGCATCCAGTCCGTCGTTAAGTGACAGAAGAAGAGGAAGAAGTAGAAAGTGGCAGCGCTAGAAAACATTTTGCTGTGAAACGAGGGAAGAAAGATGAAAATGATTTGTATTCGGATGTTACAACGGCACAAAAAAGACGGCGAAACCGTTCAGCCGTGTTGATGGTAAACAACGATGCTGACGTCACGTGGCAAAACTTTAACATACAGCCGCCCCAATTACTGCTGGTACTGCAACTCTCGTAAATTTATGACGACATGCTCAGCGGACACGTCAAGAGAACGCGTGGCAGCCATGACGCGTGCGCATAAGCACTCTGAACGTTAGGTGTATCTCGGTACGCGACCACTTTGCTAATGTTTCCCACGCGGCTTCTTCGTGTGCTATGGGCAAATTTGCATCATTGGCTGCGATTGGCTGTTGTGCTTGCATTATGCCAAGCTGCGTGATCGGCCAAAGATCTCATGGCGTTGTCGCACAGCGGACAAACAGGTGTGACAGAATTTTATAGCTTACGTTTATCATCGTTACCGTCATCACATTTTTCTCGATAAAATATCGAGATGGCTTTATCGCCCAGCACTAGGTAAAAATATTAACTTTTTACTTAGGAATCGGTTTTTATTCAGTAATAAATAATAATGCATTGGTTAATAAAATATTGAGGCTCAGCTGTAGCCAGAATTCGAAGTGTCTAGCTTCAGCTCGGACTAGCACCTGGAGCTTCCCGCCCTTCTTTATCAAACAAACTGTGCATGACCACCAGCGTCCAGACTGAGGCCTTCCTGACCCTCAATTCCTTCATTTCGGAAGAAAATCTTTTGCTTTTTACAAGATTCATAATTAAAATCCCCAAGTTCAACATAGAGTTGGTTCCTCTCGAGGTTTCTTCCTATTTTCAGAGAGTGACTTTTCCTTAACTTGTTTGTTAGGGCCTTTGATCCCTTCGGGGCAGTTGGTAAGGGCGGTCACCCCGTGATCGGAAGGTTGGCGGTTCAAAATCTTGGCCAGTAAAGGTACCACTGAGGTACTCATGAGCTCCCCAAGCACTGTTTCCCAGGCGCTGCACAACAGCTGCCCACTGCTCCTTCACGGATGGGTTCAAATACAGATGTCACATTTCGGTCCCCTGTGTACTGTGCTGTGGTGTGTTCATAACGACAAATAACCGCTCACTCACTTAATATGTAATACTGCATTGTAGCTCACCTGCTGTAAAAAGTGCTGTTCAAATAAAGCTGAATTGATTTGTAAGGGGCAGAACAATGTTAGGCAGCAGCAGAATAAAACTAAGAAGATAATAAAATAGGCCCAAGGCCGTTTCTTCCTGGCTAAAGGAAGAAACGAAAAAAAGCGCCCACCTTCTTCACATCTCCCGGCCCGTTAAAAACCAGCAGTCTAACCGAGAGAAGCCGGCTATTTATTATTCCTACAATAGGCCTCCCCAGCGGCTCGCGGCGGAGTTAGAATAACGCCACGGCAGGATATTATCTTTACATTAGCCAGGGCATGCCGTCTGAGAACAGAGCAGAGCCAAACAAAGGCCCCTTTCACGCGAGGCTTCCTCTTACAGTACGGAGGCACGGCTTGGTAGACTATGACCTCTTTGAGGACTCGCACTCCCTAGGGAGCGTGCAGGAGGGCGCGAGAGTGTGCGCTCCCTCACACGTACACACTTCCAAACATTAATATCACTGTCGGGAAGTTGTGCTGAGGAAAAAAAAACAAAAAACCACTTCTCCACAAAACATCCTGTTCTGATGTCAGCGGCAAACAAGTGACCGGCGAGAGGTAAACATGTGACTTAGTTTCCTTCTCACGCCCACGAGAGTACAGCGGCTCCCTCGAGCACACGCGGAGTCACACACAACTTGTCGGCGGTGAACTTAACACAAGACATGTGCAACCTTTAATGAGACTGGAAATCCTGGTTGGAGTAAAGATCTGACCTCTCCACAGCTTGCTCTCACCTGGTGGTGGAGGGCAGAAATTATAAAGCAATTTTTTTTTTTAAGTGCCCCTATTATGCCATTTTAAAGGTTGCTAATATTGTTTTATGAGTCTCTTAAAACAGGTTTACATGTATGCAAGGTCAAAAAACACTTTAGTTTTCTCCAAAAATAGATTTAATTTTACCCCATTTCTAAATGATTCGTAAACGACTCGTGTGAAGCAGTTGGAAGAATCAGTCTGTCTAAACCCCTCCTTTCCGTGAGCCCTCACTGCTGTGATCGGTCAGATGGCGCAGTCCTTTATGATTGGTCTACCGCTACAGCGTGTGTCGGAAAACGAAACGCTGAATGATGACTGAATGACAGCTCTGGAGACCTGTCAATACATAGTAAAGATGGCCTCGATTTTACCTTATCAATTCGAGCCGGAGTCTGACGATCAAGTGGTTGAAGTGGCACATCGACAAGAAACTGTTTCGCAAGCACGACTGGAGCAGGACGTTTCTCAGTGGTAAGTGTTTGTGGGCGGGCAAGTTGTTCGCGACGTAGAACGTGGGCGGACATTACTCAAATATGTTACTTTGTGACGTGTGGCCGTAACAGAAAAAGATTCGAATTGCTGACGACTCGTTTAGGCGAACGTGAGCCGACTCTTTTTTTGATAGACAAAAACGTCATTTATCGTGCACTGCCGGCGTCACAACTTTGCAGATAGTTTATGTTCACATACAGCTACATGACACACTGCATGAAAGATCATATTTGAAAAAGCATAATAGGGGCACTTTAAATAATCACCGAGTCTGACTTCCTAAAGAGGCTCACTGTATTTGTCTTTGTGAACACAGCACATGAGTATCACTCATGAGTAGGGATGCACCGATTGCAATTTTCTCGGCCGATTCCCATTACTTTCCCAGATAACAGAAAATTAGAGCTGCTGCGAGTAGTCGACAAAATCAACACAAAAAAATGGGTTTCAACTTTTTTAATGTAACGCAGTAGTTACTTTCCCTGTTTACTAGTTACTTTTATAATAGTGACATATAATAGTGGCAGCTCTACAGCAAATACAAACAAAAATCTAATTTTCTTTAATATAATGCTTTATTTTCATAACAAATTTTCTTTACAAATTTAAATAAATAAAATGTAACTGTAAAATGCAAAATGTAACAACTCCGGTAACTCGACGTCCGAAAAGTAACACCTGCTTGGCACTGTGTATTTTCGCAGAGGTGATTTATCAGATTTCTGAAGCCTGTATCCTCAACTATGGAAAACGGCTGATCATCTAGTGATCATCTTGTGATTGACTTGTGCATCTGTGTTTATGTTGAATTGGGGACAAACAAGTGGGCGAGGGGAGCCATTGATTACGTGCTTATTAAACGTGAAAGACCTAACTATTAAATTATAATTCTAAAGGTTGATAAACTATAACTTGCGTTTAACCTACCTGCCGCTGTTCCTCTTCCTCCGTCATCTTTGGTTTTTCTGTAAAAACTGTCTGTAGTGTGCAGTCAATCACAAGACCAGGAGCCATCGGCCAATAGAATTCGCAGACAGAAGCTGCCAAAACCCTGCCCCCAAACTGCCAAAACCCACCCCCTTTCAAACCGCGCAAAGTAGATTGCTCGAGTGAGATTTCTACATGCGCGTTTTGAAAGGGGTGGGTATTGGCAGCTTCTGCCTGCGAAGCCTATTGGCCGATGGCTCCTGGTTTTGTGATTGACTGCACACTACAGACAGTTTTTACAGAAAAACCAAAGATGAAGGAGTTATAGTTATAGTTTATCGACCTTAGAATTATAATTTAATAGTTAGGTCTTACACGTTTAATAATCACGTAATCAATGGCTGCCTTTGCCCACTTGTCTGTCCCCAATATAAAGTATAAAGTTTGTTATATTATACTTTGGTTTAAAATAAAAGCATTTACTATGTTAAACTTTGGCTAAATTCATTATATTGGTGTCATTTTATGCAACATAGGGCCGAATTGATCAGTTATACAGTGATTTAGAGGAAATTTCAAGGTATTGAGATATATATCGTGTATCGTGATATAGCTTAAAAATATCATGATATTATTTTTATGCCATATCGCCCAGCCCTACTTATAGCTGCTTATTACACTCTTTATCAAAGCCGTAGCCACACATGACCTTTAATGAGGCACGGTTTGACTAAAGATCTGACCACTTGACAGTGATGGAACCTGGGGGTGGAGGGCAGCAGTGATGTAGGGGATGTACCGAGTTAAGAGTTCAAATCTGTCCGATGTTACACAGATAACAGTAGAATATAAGGTGGAAACTATGATATGAACTCATGTCCCATTTGCCTTGGTCGTGGAACTAGCACATGCTTTTATTTACACATAGTACACACTCACAGACAATGAGTGTGTTTTAATTAACCTCTCTTCTAAAACACACGGGGTGCTTTATGTTGTCTTGTTGATGTCATTAGGTTTAAAGAAGCAAACATTTCCTTTTACGTTATAGCCACAGGTTGGTGTGTTGTAATAGTCATTTGCCCCATGAACGGAAGATTTTTTTCCCCAGTGTTCAGACGTGGTTATAAAAGGTAAGTATGAACTAAAGAGAAGTCAAGGGGTTCTTACCGAGGTTGTTGTTGGCTGGGGACACAGGATTGGGCGACAGGTTTGGGGAACCTGTAGGAGGAACATGTTTAACTAATATCAGCATGCATTCTGGGAGTCAGGGGTGGGTTCTAATATGAGAGCAAAGCTTAGCAAAAAATGTAAACATAATAAATTAAGCTCTGACCTGGCTCCATGCTGTGGTTCATCTGCTGATCACTGCTCTCTCCATCTTCACTGAGGTACCCCGGAGGAGGCGTCTCTGAAAAGCAGTAATGCAGAGACGTCAGGGACACACATCATTATTGCACACACGTCATACAAGCTGCAAACATAACTATAACACACTCTAAGGAGAAGCTGCAACTGCAAAACTGTAGTCTTTCAAGATTTTTTAAAAAATCATAGAAGCTGCTATACAGCCTGACTTGGTCGCTAAAGAGCTTCAGTGTAAACGTTTCCAAAGACCTTAGGCATGAAAGTACTTCAGGGCCACTTGGTAGCCGGGAGCAGTTGGTAGTGTAACGGTTAGGGAGTTGGCTCTGTGATCGGAGGGATGCCGGTTCGAATCCCGGCCCTGTTAAGATACCACTTAGGTACCGCCCCCAAGTACTGCTCCTCAGGTGCTGCCAAAGCTGCCCACCGCTGCTTCACAGATGGATCAAATGGAGACACATTTCGTCGTGGTGCACTGTGTGCCGTGCTGTGTCCACAGTGACAGATAATTGCCCACTTACTTAACTAAAACAAGTTCTGTTGATCCCTGTATAAAGTTTCTAAAGGCACTGTTCTGGAGAAAGGACCACCTTAAATGACTATTTACTTTAAACAGAAGAGATTGTTAATATAATTAATACACCTCACTATTAAAGCCATAAGTGGTTTATCTGCTACCTTAAATTTCCATTAAATGTGTAAAACGTTTAGGCCGGAATCTGTGCTTATTCTCCATTGACTGACAGTGACAGTGTGTGTGTGTGTGTGTGTGCGTGCGTGCGTCCTTGTGTGTTGGGCTTGTTGAGACATGTAGGTCTAAAGGTGTAAGTTACACTAATATCTGACCTGAGAACATGACCTTTAGCAGCTTGTGGCCTCACCGTGACCCAGGACATCTCAAAATGAGTCTGTCTCTACGCCAGTTTTGCTAAGTTTGTTAAGCCCAGTCTCACAACTCTGTCATATTAACCAAACAGCTTTAACCATTAAGTGGGGGAGTTAAGGACGTGCGTGTGACGGAACTTTAATGTGATTGTGTAGCGTCTGGTGCATGTCTGGGTGGTGCATGTGCTAGGGCTGGGTGATATGACCTCAAATCAACATCGCGATTAATTGAACATTTTATCTTGGTTATGGATAATGAATTGTTTTATTCTTGTTTTTATCGTTTTTTTGCCTTCATAGTTCACTGACAAGCTTTGCACCAAAATATGGCTAAATATTACAGCTAGGATATTTTAATGAAGGAGTACATATATTTGTCATTTTAAAATAAGTGAAGAAAAACCAAAGATGAAGAAGCAGACGGGACGGGGTGGAATCATGTGACCACACACACAGTAGTATGAATTTAAGGGGACAGTACATGAACGCACACTGATGAAAGTATTAATAGAATGATATATTTTTAAGTATTCAAAGAATTTTAAAACATTTATACATAATGGCCAAGACTGTGTCGCTTGAGGTTCTGAATGTCGCTTTCGATTCATTTTTGATTAACTGCCCCGCTCTAGTATGGGTTCTCACCTGGTATGTAGTTGATCTGAGGCTCTATGCCGGCAGGGAAGTTGGTATTCTCTGGGATGGAGTGGGTGTAGTCGTCCAGCGGGGGAAACTCGGCCGGGATATCAGTGTGTCGGGGGACCAGCACGGGCGGCAACACTGCATGTAAACACATACCTCATGAAGGACACGCGAGACTGAGAACTTCTGGAGCATATAGAGATTTTTCACATTCTGCTAAAGGGAAATTTCAGGATTCAAATTTTAGTCCCACTGTTTCCACATTAGAAGCTACAAGAGAAAACCTTTACATTCAGCTTCTCTTCACAAAAACTCACATTTTAAATGCTAGGATTTTCCTAATGGAGAACCTTTAACTCGTATTCTATCTTAATCCTACATCCACACCTCAAGATCACTGGTACTGTGGGTATTTTTCACAACTGTAAAACTTTCTACTTTCCCAAATCCTTTTAAAAGATGGAAAATGACAGTATTACACACTGACCAGCCATAACTTTCTGACCACCTGCTCAATATTGAGTTAGTCTACAATGACGCAGCCCCATTCACATCAAACTGTGATGCACAGCGCGTTCTGTCACCTTTCTATGAGAACCAGCATTAGCGTTTACAGCAATTGGACCTACTGAAGCCAGCCTTTGCTTGCCACATGCATCATGAACCTTGGCTGCCCATCACTCTGTAGCCGGTTCACCAGTTTTCTTTTCCTCGACCACTTTTTGGTAGGTCCTGACCACTGAAGACTCAGAATACTCGTCTAGTTGTCAGCACAATTTGGACCTCTTCAAAGTGGCTCAAATCCTTACGCTTGCCCATTTTTTATGCTTCCAACATGTTCGCTCGCCCAATACATTCCACTCACTGCCAGAAGCTACTGTGATGAAGTAATCCATGTTATTCACTATACATGTTAGTGGTCCTAATGTTATGGCTGACCAGTGTGTAGTTACAGTCACCTGTACTATCCTGTATAACAATATAAGCGCAAAAGCTCGTTAACCAGATAAAGTCTTCATCTCTGGAGAATCTCATGTCTAAATGGGATCAGCCCTGATCTGTGTGTACAGTCATGGCCGAAAAAGCACCCAGAAATGGTTGAATACAAAGCGCTGGAGAGTTCTGAAGTGGCCAGCAATGACTCCAGATCTAAATCCGATTGAACACTTACGGAGAGATCTCAAAATTGCTGTTGGGAGAAGGCCCTCTTCAAATCTGAGAGACCTTGAGCAATTTGCAAAAGAAGAGTGGTTGAAAATTCCAGTTGAGAGGTGTAACAAGCTTGTTGATGGTTATAGGAAGCAATTGGTTTCAGTTATTTTTTCCAAAGGGTGTGCAACCAAATATTAAGTTGAGGATGCCAATCATTTTGTCCGGCCCAGTTTTTGAGTTTTTTGTGAAATGATGTCAAATTTGGATTTTTCTCTGCTTTTTTTGTGTTGACCCAACGCACATAAAGGAAATAAACATGTGTACACCAAAACATTTGTAATTGCAGTAGTCTTCTGGGAGAAATGGTGCATTTTGTCAATAATTTCGGCCATGACTGTATGTGCGTTTTATACAAGTCTCACCTGGCGTCTCCACGCGCTGGTAATGGTAGGGGTTGACGCAGACCTCATCCTTCTTCATGTGGAAGGCAAACTCACACAGGTCTATAGCGCGCAGCTCATGGTGGGACTGCAGGTCTGGCCAGCGCCACAGTCGGCAGTAGATCACGTGAGGGAGCCCCTTCCTGTGAGAAACCTGCAGCCGCCCATCCAGAGACCTGAGAGAGCAAAGTAAGATAAATCAGACCTCCGTTCTGTACTCAAATGAAATCATTCTACTTACCTCAACATTTGCAAATGACGATCCAAGTAAAAATAGATTTTTTTTCCCCGTTATAGAGGCATAGTTTCATATATTTGACAGAAATACCCCACAACCCTGGTCTCTGGCCATCATCACCACTGACCAATCAAAATCCTACGTCAGCCTGTTTCTCCGTTAACTGACTATCCAACACTTATGTAAATTTAAGTGTGTGAATGTTATACTGTACATCACACAACACAGCACCACAATGAAATGATACCTCTGAAGGAGCAGTGGGCAGCTTTTTTGCAGCACCTGGGGAGCAGTACTTGGGAACTGCAGAAAAAATTAGCATCATTCCATAGTCGGACCACCAGAGGGAACACTGCAACTTCTCCATTAGCTTTTTTGTATCTAACTTATCAGCCTTTCCAGTTTGTGCATCCATCAGATGCTACTTGTTACTTGTTCAGTGTCTGGTCATCTCAAAGACGGACTACTGCAACTCACTACTAGTTGAGCTTCCTGTGAATGCGACTAGACCACATCAGCTGTGTACATTTTTTCCCCAAAATTCTCCCACACCACTAGGTCCCTGTGAAAATTTAAGTGAGTGATTATTTGTCATTGTGAACACAACACAGCAGTGCTTGGTAACGGTAGTTTGCTTGTGAGTACTCCAGTGGTACCTTTACTGGTCCTGGGATTCGAACCAGCAACCATCCAATCACAGGGTGAAAGCTGTGACTGTTACGCTACAAACAGCCACCTACATTAGATTCAAAACCTTCCAACTTGCCTTCAAGGGCAAAAATGCAACTTGCACCTCCTCACTTATCAGCACCGATGAAGCAGTGTGTCCTCTCAAGAGATCAGGCTACTTGTCTTGTCCCCCTGCAACTCAAAATGAAGACATGGACTCTAGATAAATGCCGCAAATGAAAATTTATCAAAGCTGTAATGTCTTGTTGGTCAAAGTATTATGTAAGAGATTAGGAGATTATTTAGAAACAGTCGTGTTAACTGCCAACAGTTCTTCAAAAACTACATATAAAACTCTGTTTCTAAATTTGAAGAACACCGGCCAATCATCAGATTTTTTCAATCGTCAAATACCGTAATTGGTCTTGGTCTTAACAGTCTTTCATTGGCTGGGTTCTAGTTTGCAGATGCACTCAGACCTCAACCCCTTTCAGAAAACTCGTTTAGCTGGAAGAATTACCCTATTAACATCACAAGGGCACGACCGGTCGGCACAAGACGTAATAAGATCAATAGCAGCGAAGACAAAGTCCATTTCCTTCACTTTGTGCCAAAGCCTTTCAACTGAGCCCCCAGACTATTTACCCTCAGAACCTTGCATGACTTATTAACCAGGACATGGGTTTGATGTTAGGATATAACCTGTCTTTTGCACAGCTCTTAAACGTTCACTGTTTAGGAATAAATCCATAAAATTAACAGCTCAACTACAGAACATCCTTAAAACTGGCAATCAGTATAAGTGATGTCGCCCTCTTTCATCCAGCATGAAGACATTCAAATGATCGGAGAGATCCGATGGGAGCTGTCGGGAATCAGGCCGTATCTCAGCCTCTCAAACAAACTGAGTGGAACAAACAGCTGTTGATCGAGAGGTCATCTGGTGTGAGAGCCGAGTGTTGCTACTGTGGCATAAATCATCCCCATGCAAATGTGTGCCAAGAGCCAGGCCTCTATTATCCTGATGCAGCTTCATTACAGAGCAGGATTCTCTCGCGTCTTCTGAGCTTAAGTGAGTGAGAGAAGATTCAGTGAAAGAAATTTCCTTCCATAAAAACAAAAAAGGAAGTGAAAGCCGCAGAAGTGACGAGAGACCCGCAGCAGCACCCGAGTTGGCAATGGGAATCTCATGACGATATTCCAAAACCTTTCTGAGGAACTGACAAATACTTGACTTGCTACAGATTCTATAATTCAAGCATTTCTTCATTTCCTCCCCAACAAGTTAACCACAGACAAAGTTCTTGTTTAAGACATTTTATTGACCATGACATACACTGCCCTCCAAAAGTTTGGAAACGCCCCTGGCAAAGTGGGGTTTTGGACAGTATTGCCATGAATCCTTTTTAATTTGTGATAATGTTGCGCTGGTAAGGGACAGCACAAACTACGAAGAGATATTTTATTACATAAACAGTTTATTAAACTGTTTATACATAGAAAATACTTCAATTTTGGATTCATCAAAATATCCACCATTAGCACCACTATTACAGCTCTGCATGATCTGGGCATCCGAGCTGTCAGTTTATTCAAACATTGACTTGATATATTATTCCAAGCCGCCTGAAGGATTGCCCAAAGATGATTCACACTGGTTGGACACTTCTTACGGACATCACGGTCCAGTACCTCCCATAGTAGCTCAATTGGGTTGAGCTACATTATTATGTAATCAAAATAAAAATTATTATTGCTGGTATCCAAAGATAATGTCAAGTTACTTTAATGTATTTGCACCAAAAAATGATGATTTATGCAGATATCGTCCAAAACCCCACTTTGCCAGGGGCGTTTCCAAACTTTTGGAGGGCAGTGTATACAAATAAAAGCTATGTTCCTCTTGGGACTGTTTAAAGATCATTTTTAGAGGAATCAATACTTTTAGAGATGGAAGGGATAATGTAAATTGAAAAAAAGAACATTCAGGAATAAAAGCTAATTGGTTGCACATTTTCAGACTTGTCACTTTTCAGTTTTTAAAAAAAGAACTTATCTGAATTGTCAATTAATCGATCAAACAAATCGATAGAATACTCGATAGAATTGATAGCTGCAACTCTAATCTCAATTACTGAGTACTTTCAAACCCTTGTGTGGGATTAACAAAAGTTGGTTTTGCTACCATCGTGCAAACACTTCAAAATTGCCTCACCAAGGGCTGCCAAAACATAGTCTAAAATGAAGCTCTTTTTAAAGGTTTTTAAAACTTTATCTGCCATGAAACAGGCCACAAAAGGCCACAGACGAGGCCGTCTGGGAGAATGTAGCCTGAAAGAGAGAGCAGGGCGCCTCTATTGTGCAGCCACCATTCCGCACGGACAAAAGCTGATTCTGGAGTCTCCTCGTCGCTCCGGCGGCGTGTGGCTCAGCGCCGGCGATATTCATTCCCTTTCTATTCTGCCTGTTGCAGCCTCAGTGACCCCCAGCCTGGCCAGACAGGCAGCCGACTTCCATTCAGGCCAGAGTCGAAACCAAGCACACCGACCCTTCCCCCATCGTCGAGCGCCAATTCGCTTTAAAACTGAGAGATGACGTATGTAAACTGTGGCCAAAGAAGTGAAAACGGAGGTAGTGGTGAACGGGGAAAGAAAGTGTGGCTGACCAGTCACCTCTGAGCTTCCTCTTCTAGACCACTATCCATGAAAAAAAAAAAATCTCTTAAGCTCAGCTACACATTCATACACATCCTCCATCCACAACGGCACAAAGCTGACCTTGTTTAAGTGTATGCCTTGTTCTAGGAAGTTTCAGAGGTGTCTTTCTATCATCTAAAGATGTTTAGACAGATTTTTTTTTACTTGGAACAAGCATAAGTAGTTGAAAGGATGCCACGGAAAAGTGGCGTGTGGAGGAGGTCTGACCTCGGTGAAAAATAAATCAGAGCGGTTGGTGAAAAAACATTAAATCAACCTAGACTGGCCTCTGCTCTATTCTTCAGGGCCATGAAAGCCGTAGGACGTTAGCCTTCACGGTCAATGGAATGAACTTCATTCTTCGCCGTTGCAGCTTTGCGGAAGTCATTAAACACTGTTGTTGAAAGTTTCCATCACTCACAATCTCAAAGTCAATAACAAACCCTTAAATGTTTTATATCGTGTGCCTTAAGCATTGCAAGTAACCACAGATTTCTTCAGATAAACGAGAAATTGGGACAAAGCAAGGCATGCAGGCCATCAAAGTTTGTTCTAAACAACACGTCCAGATCGGGTGAAGCAATGTGTAGCATAGTCATATCGAGCAGTACCATAAAGAGTGCGTGCTGCATACCGTCCTCCACCTCCTCCTCCACTAACCCACCGCCCTCAGGCTAAACCACAAACCAAACAGCGACCCCACGCCCTCCCCAAGGCCCGCGCTGCATTCCTGGCCGCTGAGCAACCGTATCGCACAAGGCGCAGGACAAACATTGTAGGCTGTCATGTGTCGAGCGTTAGCCAACCTCGGCTTGAGATTTCCGTCTCAACTATATTAAGGTTTTCGCCGACTTCTCTAATGCCCAGCTTACATGCTCAAAGCTGAAATCAAGTAATTAACATTTTCCTCCGAAGAAAAGACAGTCTGGTCGATGTCTGTGCTACTTCCGCCCGTTGTTGATAATCACTACAACAACGCTGCAATCCAAAAATCAAGCACACCCACAACATGGCCTGCTTCATGTCAAACCTGACAACATGAAAGTTCCACTGACTGTGTAGTTGAAGGCCAAATGACAGACGATGCTTGTAACTGAGCTGATAAAGAAGCGTGAAGAACAACAAAACACTCTGGTTTCCTTTCTGTGGAGACATCTGAGAGGAACAGGATGTGGTGGTCAAACTGTCATAATGCCTCAACTGTATATTGACAGGAAACAAAATATAGTAGACAATATCTCTTCTTCTTCTTTTTTACATTAACGATGTCACTTGTTTTGTGGGTGTGAATTTTTCCAGCCTCATCAACTCCCACATTAAAAAATGTGCCCTCGGGGTCCAGTGAGTCTCTGAAGTCAGGCCTATTTAATAACACAAAGTGAGTCACTGGGGATTCCCAGTGATCTCTCTTTCTCTATCTACTTTCTTGCCCTTTCTCTAGCCTAAACAATCAGCCTAGTCTTGCAGTAAGTCAATGCTGACACACACACCCACACACGCAATGCAATCGGCGAGTGTGGACAAGCTGTAATGTGTGTAGTTGACTTTCAAGATGCAGATGTTTAGCATTAGAGTAACGTTTTTTTTTGTTTCTCATTGTTTTTGAGATCAAAAATTGACTTCTGCAGCAAAAAAGCTCTGAGTAAAGACAGACAATAAACCATTCTCGATCCACCCGGCCATTCTAAGATGGGGTGGAGATGGAATAAACTGCCATAATGAGACATACATACAGTATATTAGACAGGCTTACAAATTTCTACACAAATCAGAGCTCTGCAGTCCTGACCATGACTGTCTCTCATATCTCTTGTTCCTCCTACATTCGGTGCTGAAATTCTAGCAAAGAACTGTGTACAAATCACACACCCAAGCAAAGACTTTACCTACTTCTTTGCAGTCTTACATTGAGTAGCATGGGGTCTTATGTTATGATGTATTATGGCCCACTTTATTTCAAGTCCGACAGTAGCACTATTAGAAGTAACACAAAGTTGTGTGTACAATAACCCAATGATTCCATTCTTTACTATAGACATAAAAAAGACCAGAGCTGAGAAGAATGATATATCAGTGAAGTAGAAAATCTAACTGAGGTTTTACAGAGCTAGCAAATTATTGTACAAGTGTGTTTGTAAATCTTTTTCAGACTGTTAAATCATGCAGTGCCAAGTTATGAAACAAGCAGGTGGAAAGCCTGTTTACCACGGAGGAAAACACAAGGCTGTGCCAAACAGACCGGACCAAGGGTAGTGAGTGTGATCAAGATGGTATAAGATGGCATAATACCAGTAGAGGGGAATATCAATTTGTATTTGCGTCTTGGTTGTTTTCGTTTCACAAATGAACTGTGGATTCTAAAAACGACTGGAGAGTTTTACAGTATATTTTGAATCAAACCAAATGTGTTTTGTTTGTCTATGTTTACATCAGTGGAACTCATTAGTAGGGATGCACCAATCGATCGGCCAGCGATCGGAATCGGCCGATTTGTGGCCTGATCGGTGATCGGCCGATCACTCACACGTATTGCCGATTTCAAACCGATCTTGCGCATGCGCATTACTTGCAGCATAGCCACGCGCGCATTCAGGCAGCGTTCACAAGTACACTCAACGGAGGCAGTTCTCATTCACTTTGAATGGGGTGATATCGTGCGGCGACGAAATGAATTTTGGGTGCGTGAGTATGGCATCACATCAATGCCAAAACCAGAGCGCGCAAAATGGCTTGCCGCAAAAAATTCGCGGGCGTGAATTTCAATGTCGCGCGCAAATGTGAAACTCGAGAGCACAAAATGAAGAATCGAGTGCGCGGTTGTGATAATATTGCGCGTGAACTGTATTTTTCCTCTCGCGAATGTCTTTTTTCCTCTCGATGCGTAAAATGTCCTTTGCTCGAGTGAGATTTCTGCGCGCGGTTTGAAAGGGGGCGGGGTTTGGCAGTTTGGGGGCAGGGTTTTGGCAGCTTCTGTCTGCGAATTCTACTGGCCGATGGCTCCTGGTCTTGTGACTGACTGCACACTACAGACAGTTTTTACAGAAAAACCAAAGATGACGGAGGAAGAGGAACGGCGACAGGTAGATTAAACTCAAGTTATAGTTTATCAACCTTATAATTATAATTTAATAGTTAGGTCTTTCACGTTTAATAAGCACGCAATAAATGGCTCCCCTTGCCCACTTGTCTGTCCCCAAGTCAACATAAACACAGATGCACAAGTCGTTTTCCATAGTTGAGGATACAGGCTTCAGAAATCTGATAAATCACCTCTGCCGAAAATACACAATGCCAAGTATGCATTACTTTTCGGACGTCGAGTTACCGGGGTTGTTACATTTTACGAGTTACATTTTATTTATTTAAATTTGTAAAGAAAATTTGTTATGAAAATAAAGCATTATATTAAAGAAAATTAGATTTTTGTTTGTATTTGCTGCAGAGCTGCCACTATTATATGTCACTATTATAAAAGTAACTAGTAAACAGGGAAAGTAACTACCGCGTTACATTAAAAAAGTTGAAACCCATTTTTTTGTGTCGATGTCGTCGACTACTCGCAGCAGCTCTAATTTTCTGTTATCTGGGAAAAAAATCGGTATCGGCCGATCACACTTAAAAAAAAGATCGGTAATCGGAATCGGCCAAGAAAATTGCAATCGGTGCATCCCTACTCATTAGGTAAGTAGTTAAATCACAACTACCACTGATCTTAACCATTTGAGCTCTGGACCTGCTTCACTTCCTAAGAATTGCTCAGAAAGGTTATACAAAGGTTTCAAGACCAAAATCCCATCTTCCACTGACCAAAGCAGGTCACCAGTACTTGCCAAACCCACAAGCCTTAAGCAATAAAAAGAGGCTAAATCTTTCCGATTACAGCAAATAACATGGTTACACAAAAAAAATGGGTCTACATTTGAACAAATTTCTTGCTTCCGAAACAGCTGAACTTCTCTGCCTATTTCTACACATTCTCTGTTGCAGCAGATCTAGTTGTGACATAACAGGCTTTAAATTCTCCCGAAAAAAATAAATAAATAAAAATCACTGAACTAGAAACCGACCCCTGGATTACTTGAATCCCCATACACGTTCCTGTGAACTGTGATTAAAAAAAACAATTAAGCAAAAAATAATCATAATAATAAACATCAACAGGCCTAAAGTTATCCCAAAATCATCATGCCACCAGACTCGGCCGTGAGGTTAATATTAATAACCTACTTGCTTTATTGAAATATCATGAACCTTCTTAAATCGAACAAATCTCCAGTGTATATGCAAATATTAGTCAACACATCAGAGCAAACAGAAAGCAACTTATAAATGTATCAGTGTAGGAATCAGAGAGAGTGTGTTTGGTGACGGCTTCTTCAGAGCCGCTGTCCCACATAGACACAAGTTGCATAACAGGTGCTAAGCTCTCATAGCATTAGCGCTACATGTAACGCATTTAGGCGAGTTTAACTTTTGCCTCACAAATGTCACATCAGCGCACAAATAACGTGGGTGTAACATATAAGCTAAAATACTTTCCCTTCGAACAGAGGCAACGTTACAAGGCAATGCAGCATATTTTAGTAACGCAGTCTAGCTAAGCTAAGCTAACGCAGGATGAGAGACTGTAGCGAGCGCAGTATTAAGGGACAAACCGCTAACATTAAGAAACTTCACTAAAACTGTCTTGATTATGAACCTCAAACTTAGGTTTAGATTTAAACTAAGATGAATAAACACTAAGAGGAACAAATTAACGCAGACGGGGAACTAAGAAAAACAAAACTTGGCTAACCTTAACCGTCTATAGCTATTTTACGTCTCCCTCCTGAGACAACACGGACCGGATTTCAACGCAGAATCACAGTGAAACTAGTTAGTTAATTAACAAAGCTGTTGAACATTGATGGCATAACAACAGTTTTTAAAAGTTTAGAAGATAACAAACACAAGATGGCTATCACACTTTATATAAAGGCCAACAGCTCACTAAAGTGCCTGGCTAACTTTTTGTACTGTACACTCAATAAAACATGAACATTCCTTTGTAGCAAAAATACATTTACATGATCTAAATACAAATGTCGCCAGCAATAAGTTATAAAAGCATTGCGTTACACCAAGTAAGTTTTCAAAGTGTCATAAACATAATCGCAGAATATGATTGCTGACTATGCTAAGCTAACGCTATATCTACAGTATGCAGAGCTCGAGTAGTCCAGCCGTGGACGTGAAGTTACCTTGGTATTGTTATACATTTCGTGTTAATATTTTGACTGGTGATGGCTTTTTCCAGCTCGTCTAGTTGCCCCGTCTTCTTCAGCTTCTTCACCAGGCTCTTCACCGCCTTTTCGCACCATTTCTCCTCTTGTCCATTCTGCTCTCCTTTTTTCCAGCCAAGGAGCCTCTTCACAATCGGAGGAGTGAAAGGCAATATAGACATTTTAGGCACAGCTTTTCCTTGTGTATCTCCTTTCAACAATCGATCAGATCCTTTTTGTGGGCGAAATAAACAAAAATCCGGTTAAAGTAAGCAGGTTCCAAATATCAGATGTCTAAACTTTGTTTAGTTCCCATTCGAGAAGTATAGCTAGACGATGGCAGCTTTAGCAGCTCAGATGGCAGCTGAGTGTAAATGCAGCCGGGCTCCGTCCGTCCCTCCTCCTGTCATCCTCCTCCTCCTCCTCCTCCTCCTCTCTTCACAGACCAGCTCTCCAACCATAACTTGAAATGCCCTATAATCATGGGTGTAGATTACTGGGGGAATGGGGGTTTATAATCTCCCTAAATAATCCAAATTTGCCAAAACAACCCCCTAAAATAATCATATTATGGCAAATGGGTGAAGACATCAAGGCCCAAACCCTAAAGGTTATATTGAAGTTGCCTTCAATATAGCTGTTGTTCATGACTCCCCTATGTTCCATTTATGTTCTTTAAGACTTTATTTTACCTTGCTTTCACACAATAATGTAATTTCTTTCTGGAAAATGAGGCATGATACCACTGAACAGGACTTAACATTATTGAAGAGAAATGTGAAAAATCTGAAAGATCCTGGGGTGTGACAGCCAGTGGTGTAGTTAAAGACATAAATGGAGAGGGTGAAAGAGAGCAGGAGGCCTCTTTCAGGCGTGTTATAGCTTGTCCGTCTGGGCAGACACTCGGGGATCTCCACAGATCTGAGCTGGACTTTATAGGAGAAGACTGTAACTCCAGGTTAGCGGAAGGAGATACAAACTACAGGGATAGCTAAAAACACTTAATAAATTTAACAGGGTTAATTAGTTGTATTTGACTCTCAAACTAGAACTAAGTTCACAGATAACAGTTTTTTTAATAACAGGAAATTCTTTAAATACTTCTCACCTTACTCAGTTTTTTTGTGCTTATTGTCATCAGTGTGGTGTCCATTTTATAACTGCGCATACATCAAACAATAGATAAAGGCTGCATGGTGCTTTTTAATCAAGCCCAATTTTTAAAACCTGCTAACTTTGTCCTTTTCAGTTCTTGATGAAGTTGATGCAGTTTTAGGCCAACCGTGTTCCACTGAATCACTTGTACTTAAGTACATGTTCTGTTTTGCTCTTACTCTACAAAATCACTTCTACAATCTGTTTTATGAGTTCCTCATTTCTTTTTGCACGTTTGATATAGGCTCTTCTTCAAACATGAGTCATCATACAGTGAGTCAAGGCAGGAGGAGAGAGAGAGAGGTGGCATGTTGGCTACCCTCAGCATGTAAAGTGTCGACACATTCCTCTTTTACAACCCTACAGTGCCCGGCTCCGAAAATAAAGGACCCCACTTAAGCTAATCCTTTGATCCTCCACCACCACAACCTGTACTACACACATTTCATTTCACCTTGAATGCATCCTGGTGTGTAAAGGTGACTGTCGTGTGGTGTGGGCTTATTGATACGTTAGGACCCTGCCCCCTCTCCGAGGACAGAGCTGCACCCTGACTAAAAATAACACAGCTCAGAGGCCTGTCCTGACAGCCCCCTTTTCCTTTTATCTATTAATACCACCCCATCAATGGACACCATGATATACTTTCACGCAGGTCTTTGGCGTGGCGTCATGCTTCCTAACTTCAGCAAGAGGCTCTGAATAAACTCTTCGGGGTTGGGTAAGATGCGATCGATTACAACAAAAAAATATGAAGGCTTGTGAGATTGCTCACTTGGTGCTTGATATTGACAGGCCATGTGCATTGGATCATCTAATGTCTGTTTTGGTACGTTTATGGCTTTTATCAGTGTTATTCTGAGTAGCTTCCATTACATAATTACAGGGACAGTCTCCCTAAAGCAACTTGTGCTTAAGGGTCTTATTCCAATGGTGGTATTAGTGGTGGTAAAGTTAAATCTTTAGCTCTGTGTGCTTCCTGAGGGCCAAACAGAAGGATTTTCAAAATCAGAGCCTGATATCAGTAATGATTTTCAGGGATGACAATGCGAAGAATCCTGTATTAACATAAAGTTGGTGCTGCTGATCAGAAGCGGCGTGTGCTACCATGTGCCTCCGTTCCAGCCTGCACAAGCCCAGCACCTGTTTACACCCCAGGGACTGGTTTGGGACAGCTGGTGTGGAGTGTGAACAGTGTGTGAGAACGAGAGGGAGAGAGAGGGGGAGAGAGAGAGGGAGATCTGGGGGCAGATGGGCTACGAAAGACCAGCGCCGGAAAAGGCCAAGTCTTAGGTCGAGGGCTCGAGGAAAGGATGGCTGTGGACAAAAGGCAAGACAGGATGGCTGAATGGATAATGATGGCAGACAATCCAGCGGATAATAAAGGCATTGTGCCGGACGGCACGCTGGGTACGTGGGAAGCAGCCCGGATTTGGAGTTGGAGGAGAGGGAGGGAGGATCAGCTGGACTTTACACTATAGCACATAGAGGAGGGGGGGCGAGGATTACAGGGCTTTGTGTAACCACAATAAAACTTAATAACGCTGATGGAGACCTGAAAAAGAGCGTGTGTACAACAATAACATGAAGGATCTGGCTGTGTGTCTTAATGGCCTACATACTTCGGATACTTTAAATCCAGGCGTGAAGGTCAATAAGGTTTGGTGAGATACAGGTTTAAAAGAAATCAGTTTTTATTCAGTGACACTCCTTTTTTATTTGGAAGGATTTTATAAAAGCAGTTTAAAATTTGTTCAAGTTGAAATCTTGTGCATGTTGACTTGTTTCTCTTTTACCGTTAGGAAGTCAGTCGTAAGTCATAAAAGAAGACTAAAGCTTTAAGACGACTAAATATCCTCCATTTTCTCCTCTCAGCAGTCTAGACGAGAAAGAGGAGGAAGACTACCATCTCACCACATGCTGTGTGACACCCAAAAACTGGGGCAGCAGTTTGAGTCACGACCCTTTCCACCCAATATCTCTCCCCACAGCCCTTTAATAAAGCCTAAAAACACTCACTTTCATCCTTTTCACTCTGCTCCTAGCTTAACAGCATCTCATTTTTGCACTGGGTTTCTTCACCCTGAGGATCACAAATTATTAGACCAAAAAAAATCTGTCTCTCTCATGCTTACTCGTACTGATTAATTGTTCTCCCAGCTCCAGAGTAAAGAACGCCAGATAGACATGAATTCTTTATTTTCCTTTTTCTTGTTGCAATTTCTAACCATGGAGCGCATAACCTTTTCTGACTTTTCTTTGAAGACTTCTCGTCTGTCCTCCTCAAACAGCCCCAAACAGCTTTGTGGCATTTAGCTCTAATAACCACATTATAAAGATTACTGAAAAAAAGTGAAAGCATTGAGTGCAGCTTTGATGCGAAATTACAGGGTAGTTCAAGTGGATGGCTCCAAATGAGCCATGCGTTTGATGATCTCTAACAAAGAGCCTCTGATGAAAGTGTAAAGTTCAAAAATAAATGTGTGTTACCCCCTAGTGGTTGAACAAGGAATCACATCACAAGTATGCACTTACACTTAGCAAACAGTATTATAATATTGACAGTAATATTACAATGTTTTGTTGTGGAGCCAAGATTTTTGAGAAGTTATTGAAGGTAAGATATCTTACATTTTTAGTTGACAATATAATTTGAGTAATTATTCTTTAGTTCTTGCCAATTTCACGTTGTGTCTTGCAGCAAAAGCACGCCACAGCACAGCACAGCACACAGTGCACCACAATGAAGTGTGACCTCTGCATATGATCCATCCGTGAAGGAGCTAACATGGGCAGTGTCCGGGAGCAGTGCTTTGGGACGGTACCTTGCTCATGAGTACCTCAGTGGTAACTTAACCAGTCTGGGATTCGAACCGGCGACCTTCTGTTTCACTAGGCAAGCGCCCAGCCGTTATGCCACATACTGCCCCTTAAGTAAAAACAACACTCATTCATGTTTCAGGGAGCTTACTGAATAGAAGCTTCACCTTTCAGTGCCTGTTCTATCTTTGACAGTTTCACACTGTGTATTGCACCAAAAACATAAACGTACACTTGACAAACTCATTTTTCATTGTGGAACTTAACTGAAAGTAAAATGTCGTTTTATGATATATTCCACATAATTTTTTTATTTCTTAGTTTTGGGTGATTTGTCACTGTGTGTTGCACAATGAAGTTATTAGGCACTTCTAATTTTTAGGAGTTTATTGAAGGGTAGATTTCAGTTTCAGTGTCTGATCTCTCATGCCTTGCTGATTTTATGTTGTGTAAAGATCTTCACTGCATAAATCCTTAAATTGAATAAAAATCATAAAGATTTTCCTTGATCACATAATTATATCATGCTATACAAAACACAAACCATAAATTGTTATGCATCAGCTACCTCCTCAAAAATGAACGTGGCACCCTTGTACATACATATGTAAGCAAACTCTAAACCACGTCCTGCTCCTCCTGCATGTGTTACAATTCCATCCTCGCCTGAATGTGATGAAAAGCCCAAAGTTCAGCATCGTTATTTATTTTTTGATGGAAGCATTGAGCGCTGTATGAGATTGTATAGCCAGGCTCTGGTGTATCTAATACTCCAGTGCCCAGAGGGCCAAACCCCCATTTGCTCCGGCCTGTGTGTTCTCTCCGGGGACGCTTTAAGCCAGCTGCAGGCCACACATCTTAACTGCTGCGCTGATCGAGTCTATCCATCTCCAGCACAGCCGGGCCTCTCGCTCAGCCCTTTACACACACACTTACATCCACACCCAGGTCCCAGGAGATGCAGATTCTTGGAGAGTCCTTGTGTAAATGAGTGGGATGGGTATTCATGCGCTACATGATGAGTGGGGCTATGAGGGTTCTTTTAGCCTCAGGCTATGATGAAGGGAGAATAGGAAGAAATACGGGTCTGGATGAGGTCTGTGGATGCTGAGTATCACATACAGATATTCGTTGATGGACATATTCATGCATGCGTGCATTCCTATTAGACGCTATTGTAGAGAGATGATATGATTTAGTTTCGTTAATTTTTTAAAAGAAGAAAAACATGAACAAATCCTACATTTCCATGTTTTCCTGTTTTCACATGCACCATCACTTACTTGAGCGTTTTAAATGAAAGATGAATAAAACTCCACTACTCCTAAACTAATTATTATGAAATTACTTTTTTGGGCAATCTCAGCCTCCCCTGCTATGAGCCCTGATTTTCTGCACGCATGAAATTGCCCGAGTTAATATGGGTTAGAAAACGGGGCTAATGCTGTGGATAATTCTGACTGCACTAATGCTAATGTTATTTTCCATGAAATTGGGGCCCGTCTCTTTACTGCGCAGCCCTACAGCAGCTTGTAAATTGCTATGTATGGGTAATTAAACATTACTCATGAACATTAAAACATGCTTATTTTTGGACAGACACTAGCCAGGGGGATATTTCTTATCTTCTCTTAGAGAACCAGGGATGCCTGGTCCTTCTTTTGTGTTGTTTTAATTAAATATTTTAGTTGGTGGTTTAAAAAGGTGTGTCTACACTATATAAATTTGAAATGAAATTATACATTTATATTTATGTTAATTAAAATAAATATATATAAATAAGTAATTGAAGAAGTATATAAAGATGTGTGACTGTGTGTATATATACACAGTGGATAAAGTAGTAGTAATTATGCGGAATTAATTATGTAATTGACATGTAATTAAATAATTTAATTAGTAAAAAACATATACATGTATAAATGATAATATATATTCATTTAAAATCCGAGAGAGAGAGTCAGAGAGACTAATAAAGTCTATTTGAAGACTATGAGAAATCTAAAGCATTTATTCATTTATTTGTTTTCTTTCCTTTTTTAAAAAGGACTAAATTGTACCCGAAATGCACTACCACATTAATAACTAGGAGTTTTCTTCATAAAAGTTTATTGTCTACCAAATTGGCGAGCCACATGAATCCAGTCATATAATGCTTAATTAGTTCACAATACAACTGCCATTCCCTCATATATCGTTTCATTAATTTGATGCAATTCTGGCCCGATGCTCCGAGCGGTGCAATAAAATTGTAAATACCATTGTCGCAAATGGTAGATGTTGCTTTCACATTTAATAAACGTTATGGATAACATTACCATTGTCGTCTGATGTAATGGATGAACTGCTTTGCATCAAATTCTTTTTCCAATCTAGTGATGATGGCCCTATCAGACTTTAATTTCACTACTTTTCCAGTAATTGCCACTCAAAAAAGTACAATCAAGAACTCAGCTTTCTTGAAGAGAGTGCTTTAAATTAAATTATAATGTATAATGTGGAAACAGCCTTTCTGAGAATGTATGGAATTGATTGTACTTCTGATGATACGATTCTTGCTTACAGACCGAGAGGTGGTACCTTTAAATCCAGCTCAATCATACTTCCAGTACTACCACCACTGGGGATGTAAGCAAGGCCTTTAACCTCAAGTTTTCCAGGGTAACTGTCATTGTGAATCATGAAAGTTGCTCAGAATAAGAATCTTTGCTAAATGTAAATGTAAAACCATATTCATATTAGGCTGTTTCAGATTACATTGCACTACAAAGGGATTAGGGAGCTATTGTAGATGTCAACAAGGTGCATTTTTATAAATAGAGCCCCAACATCAGTCTTTCAAGTAGCTGTCTTAATCTCAATCTGTATTTACACAAAAGATGAATTTAAGTTCAACAGACTGAAACATGATGATGTGATGATGATGGAGGAGGAGGAGTTGACGCAGCAGAATGGAATGAATATTGCCAGAACATGAAAAATTAGGCAAGCAATAAAGCACGAGAAGTATTGATGCGAGGATTGTAAAATGCTTGTATAACAGACATTCTCTGTCCATGTCTCTGTGGTATTGATTAAGCAATTAAAAAAATCTTGTGTCTTACTTTTTTTTGTTATATTGTATAATAGCTAGAAGCAAGACTATTGATATAGAGTAATAAGTAATAATTGTGATAGAATTTTGTTATCTGTAACAGTGCTATTCTAACTACTCCTTAGAGCACTATAATTACAAAAAAGAGTTTCTGCGATGCACACTTGAATATATGGCATTTCCCATAACCAGTTACCCCTGCTCTGTTAATCTATTGGTTTAGTATTTAGTATCCTGTTTGGTTTAATCAGTTAGCTCAGTGTTTTTCATCTGTTTCATCTTAGCTAATCTCCTATTTGGGCATGTCTGTCCCTTTTCGTTTATCGGTCCAGCTATGGGTTAAACCCTGTTGGTGTGCTCTGTGTTTAGTGTTAAACTGCAAGTGAGAAAAATTCTAGGGTTAGTTGTTTGTTGCTTTGTGGCCATCATACCTGATTAATTTTAATGTGTAATAAAAGGATGCTTTGCACTGACGCAAGCATATTGTCAATGCTGTTTCTGTGTTTTTGTATGTGTGTCAATATATCAGAATCAAAACCAGAATAAAGTTTACTGGCAACTAAATTTTCACATACAAGGAATTTGCTTTGGTGGTTGGAGGAAAAATATTGTTATTATTATTATTCTTTTTGATGTGCATGGTGACACAGTGGTTAGCGCTGCCGTCTTCACAGATCCGGTCCCCACGTGACACCAGTTAGGATTCAGCTGTTCAGATAATGAATGAATGAATGAATGAATATTTTTTATACAAGATACTGCTATAAATAGAAAAATATGGATATTGCTGAACAAATAAAAAGGATATGTAGTTATTTACAAAGTTTACCTGTACAGAACACAGAAAGGTCACAATGTGCAGGAGCCAGAAGTAGAAGATGTATGCAATGGATTTAAATAAATAACCTGCTATACCAGTCTGAACCAATGGCCTTTTGGCATGAGGTTTTGCCTTGAATCTGCTCTGTCTCATAACATGCGCAGTCTGGCTGCAGTGGCAGTGTGTTCTCTCAGATCCATATGTAAACCATTTCCGCCCTCCCCCTGAAGCCTGGCCTCATTAGTGTGAGCTTTATGACAGAGCTCTACCTAAATGCCACAGATTTTTCCATTCCCCTTCCCAGCCTGCACTGCTCCTGCTGCCAAGCACAAACTCACCGCATTCAGCTGCATGGCGGCAATCACGGCCACAAGGGGAGGGGGAGATCCAAACATATAAACAGGGTTGCCCAGACCTGCCCAGATTAAAGTATTCATGCCTAACCCTAGTTTGATAAAGGAGTACAACAAAAAATATTTACTTTGCTGCAACTTCTTATTATACGCAAATTAACAAGGGAAAAACTAGTTAAAATAAAATATAAGTGCTTACAATCCCTGTACCCATAGTTAAATATGCTCACATCTTATGCTAAAAAATCTAAACGTGAATCTAATCTTTTGCATCTATTTTGCATATGGATAAAGAACTCAGAGGACTTTGAAAACAATTATTGCGGAGAGAGTAATGTGGGTCGTGTCAGATCTTAGAACTGAGTCTGAAATAAATCAGAATAGCACCCAAAGGAACTCAAAACCTGATATTGATGAATTTTTACCTTGTACACACTACATGATTTTTAAAGAAACATTTTTATTCAGTGCTGCTTATATCATCACATGATCTGTTGGTTTAGTTGTATTTATGGATTTGCTTTCGCTGTTTTAATCATTATCATTTCTTTTTGTTAAGAGGTGGTGTTTTATTATCTGTGATTTTGGAGGACTGAGTGTCTGCTTCTTCTTCTTAGTGTAGTGTAATTAGAAGCAATACCTGGATGTTGCCACAAGGCGGCGGTAGAACGTTTTTACAAGAACTTTTTCACAGCATTCCTGAAGAAAATGTAAATTAATTGAATAATAGGTAGAAGAAGAAGAAGAAGAAGAAGAAGAATTACGACTACAACAACATCAACAACAACTACTACTACTATTACAACTACTACTAATAATACCATATGACCCACTCCCTTTGGGCTTCTGTGAATTGTCAGGACAAGAATACACATAAGAGAACAAAATGAGAACAAAGCTTTAACAAACAGAAACATAAACTGCCCTGTTCCATATGAGCTTCTCTGAAGGCTGTGGGAGAGTCAGGAGTGAGAGAGCTGAAAGGAAAACAGTGAGCAAGATTTCATTGGAAGACTGGCTCTCATAAATAACGGAGGAAACGCTGCCGTCCGTTTCATTCCTGCATGATGTCATGTGCTGCTAATGGACGTAGGCCTCCGCGACTCAGCGCCGCTGCATTCCACACTCTCAGCGGCCGTGTGAGAGCCCGGAATGGGGGAAGCGAAGGAGGGCGAGACATAAAAAAATAGTGTCGAGAAGTGGGAGAGAAAAGTGGGAGTAGAGAAGAAAAAGACAGTCTCGCTTGTACTCGGTTCAAGAGTTGGTTTTGTTTTATGGAAGCTAGCTTTGAGTCGGCGCCATTTTGGGGCCGTTTCAGCGAGTGTTCAATCTCGCTGACTTATAGCCGCTTTCGAAGAGACTTTTGCCCTTCAAAAGCTGACTGCCAGCCAGCTCGGTGATTTTTCCTACAATGGAATCTAAGTCTGGAGAAAGCGGCCCTAAATCGGCGTCTGTGTCGGAGCAGGAGTCGCTATATGAAGTGAACTCAGGTCGGTTTTGAGAACGTCCTTCCTTCCTCCGTCTCTCCCTCCATCCCTCCATCCTCCAACCGCTTCGGTCTCGGCACACATGTTTCTGATCGAGCTCAGAACTTTACTGCTCTCGCCTTAGTCTCTCATTGAGGGAGAGAGTAGGGAGGAGGAGAAAAAAGTTTCCAGTGGAGCTTTAAGCCGTTTATTTTCCCTGTCGTTCCCCGAGGCTCGCTTTAAAGACACTCCGTTGCCTTGTCTCTACTGCGAGACATGAAGCCACAGACCAGTGATTCCATTCGTTTTAAGATCTTCAAACTCATTCACATTAGGCTCCTCTCATAGTTGAAGTCCACAAATGTTAGTGTAGCAGTTCTGACAGGTCACAACTATCTGCTGTGATGCTTGTCACATTCTTCAATACAATATCTTCTGTCACTTCATTAAGCAATGGGTAAGAATTGATGCAGCGTAACAACAATGCAGCAGAAAAATGATCTCTAAAAGGTCACATACACTTAAGATGAACTTTATTAGGGAGCCCTACTTTATAAGAACACTATAGCTGTTCTTGAGGTTCTACCTTTCACAGAGCAGTTCACATTAGTCATCATAAAGAGTTTTGACCGTAGGAACACTCTTATTTTGAGACATTTTGAGATCACTCTCAACTTAGCATGTGTATAAACCATCCGAACTCTACACCATAATACCAGCATGACACCAACAGTCTCGCTCTATCATGCAAGAGTTCTTGCTGTGTTGAGAACAGAGGTCTATAGAGGACCTGAAACCCATCCACAGTAAAAGTAAAGATTTCTTATAAAGAAAATGTTTCCTGTAAAAATCCATTACTATTAGTATTCACTACTAGAGTAACAGTACCTAATATTTACATACTTAAGGGTTGAAACTAACAGCTCTTTAGCTTGTTTTCAGATAGTGATGGCTAGACTTTGGCACTAATCACCAACCCACTGGCACAGAGTAACCAGAGTATGTTGTACAAATTCAAGTTAAGATTTTGCATCACCAGTTATTTAAACCTATCCTTATGAGTTTTATGTCTATTGTTTGTTGTCAATGCAGACAACAGTCAAATCTCAATTTCAAAATTGCTCAGTATATGCTCTAATTACATTTACAGCATTTAGCAGACACTCTTATCAAGAGCAACTTACGTTTCCTAATTTCAGGGACAGTTCTCCTGAGAGCAATTTAGGGTTAAGGGTCAGAGACCCAATGTTGGTAATGCCAGAGGTCGGATTCGAACCCTCAACCTCTTGGTCCAAAGGCGAATGTCCCACCACTAGGCTACTTATATACTATACTTAGCAGTTACTATGCACTACACTCAGTATATGCTATACACTCTACTCAGTATTTGCTATACACTGTAGTTAGTACATATCACTCACTATACTCAGGATATACTATGATTTATACTCAGTGTACACTTTACACAGTATATAACTACACTCACAATAGTATTCATCGCTCATTCTGATTTTGAACAATGTACTTAGTCGACTACACATCTCATATTAGTTACAGTGACTGGCTTTAGTATTGTAATTACCTTTGCTCACATAATTGTCTGGCAATTTTCAGTGAGAACTTTTATTAACATTTTTTGGCGTTTGATAAGTATCAACATTATGTAAAAACAGCACAAAAATAATTGTTAGAGCTTTTAAGTTGGCTTCTCGTCTATGTCTTGAGTCAATTCTACTGTATTTTCAGTTATTGTGTGTTGGCTGTTCAGTTTTGTGCTGCTCTCAGTATCTGTGCCCCCCAGGTCTGTGTGTTTGGCTCCCTGAATGTCTCGTATTTTTAGATCAGGATTTAGCTTTGAGATTTAGTTCCGTTCCTGTTTTTTTTTATTTTTTTTAATTAAATCCCACTTTACTCACGCCTACACAACTGCACGTGTGACACATTGTCACCATCTTACTGGTGTTGTAACTAAAAACAACAGGTACTGCTCTAAGCAAACTGCTGAGCTCAACCAATTGCCATGTGATTCATCAGTGTGTTCAGTTTGCAGATTATATGGTTGTTTTTAGGGTCCAAGATCAGTAGTGTTTCTTGTGTTCTGAACTGAGATATAGTACCTCCTTCAAACAGCAGTCAAGGCATCAGCGTATCCGTAATGTGGTCTCAGGGAAAACCCAGTGAGGCGCAATCTGCTGCGTAACACAACCACCTCATGGCTAGCCGGCGATGCCAGTGCCTTAAACACGATGTAATCCTTCATGCTTAATTTCCTTTCATCCTTCATAAATCACCATTAGACCTGTGTGGACAGACAGGGAAATGTAAACACCTGTTGTGCTGTGTCTCAAGATTCAAAAGGGTATGTGTCTGGAGGTTGGGAGGGAGTGGGGGGGTAGGGGTTGGAGTGTGAAATCAGAACCAGGCGGCCTCACAGAGATGGCCTCAGCTGGAGAAGTTCTTCCTGCGAAAAAGTTACTCTTACTCTCTGGAGTCTGGAGCCGATTGGCCCGTCTTCAGACTTTACCGGACGACCCGTTTCATCGCTGGAGCATGAGGGCTTAGGCTCCTTTCCCCTGGGCACACATCTGTGGGGAACGATACACACGTGTGCATATGTAACCCAGCCAGACGCGCACACTCAGGTGATCTAAACAGTATGGGCTGCTTATCTGGCTGAACAAGACATCAAGACGAGTGTGTATGTGTGGGTGTGTGGCGTGTGGGTAGGTCTGTGTTTTATAGATCTGCACAGGCTCAGTTTAGACCCTGGCAAGCTGAGGCTTGACCTCCTGCGTATTTGTGCTTAAGAATTACTGGACTGACCTTGTGGGTGTGTTTGTGTATATGGGCATGTTGGTGTGTATTTATGTATTTTTATCTCAGTGCATCCATGAAATGTCCCTTGCATAATAAGAATATACCGCTTTTCTGCCAAAATATGTTTATTTGTAAAACTCGAAAAGCCAAAAGATTTCCTTTTGGTTACTGAGCATAATAATGACTATGACTTTGTATAGTTGAGAGTTATGCACGACACTTTCAGACTCGATTGTGCGAGAAGCAAGAACGGGAAGGAAATATCACACATTAAGAAGTTCAGAGAAGTCTTTCATTTTCACCTACTCGCACATACATTCAACAGCCGTCAGAACGGAGGAATTGTGTGTAGGCAAAGCTGTCTTTCATGCATGCAAACTCAAATGTGTTTGTGTACTGTGTACAAGAGTTTATGTGTATGTATGTGAGTGTGTGTCTGTGTTATGGCCCACGGGCTGCTTTAGCTGACCTCTGTGAAAGCGAGCCTCATGACAGAAGGTCTGGCATTGTCTGTGTGCCCGGGCTGCTGTGGAGCCAGCCGGTCTGCCGGCCGCCAGCTTTGCTTGCTTATAACTGCTGAGAACATCCGATCCCCTTGGGGAGGCCAGGGAGGGAGAGAGCTAGTTAGAGACAGCGAGAGAGAGTGAGAGAGACACAGAGAGAAATGGGGGTAGCTGTAGCTCTCTGCATTCTTGTTGCAGGCTTTATCTCTTCTCTTTGGAATATGAACAATCGTTGCCTCCTTCCGTAGCGAAGATCTCCCTCTCTCTCTCTGTCTCTCTGTAAGTGAGTTAATTGTATGCGGGTTTTTAGGTGGTTATGAGGACCTGGTTATCACCTAAAAGACTGCAAACCCTGAGATTTTTCTCAGACCTTTATTGCTGGACATTTTTGTTTGCGAGGACCATCCTCTTGAGGAGGAAAAAGATTTTCATTGCAAAGTTACAGGTTTTATTTGAAAAGATTTGCTTTGGTTACTGGAATTAAGGTTAAATGTAATTATGAGGGATCATGTCTGAATCAGAGGAAATTTAGTAAAAAAAACCCCAAACCTTAAATGAACTTATGTAAATAAATAAATAAACAAACGAATGGGTGTTACATAAAAATATGTGTAAGTTACCTACGAAGCAGTAGTAATGCAGAAGTTTAATTGCACAATTAATTCAGTAATCATCACATAGCACAGTTAAAATAATAATAATAATTATAGACCAGGTATTAAGGTATTAGTGGATATACATGAATTATAGTTCCAGTCATTGTTTTAGATTTTTGTGAGAACCTGATTGTCCTCTAAAAGGCAGGAAACCCTCATATTTGTTGCATTCTTGTTGCTTTGAAATGGCATTGTTTTACAGAGAAGTTCCAGCTTTTATTTGAAAATAAAGTCAAAAGATTTGATTTGCATACTGAGGTTAAGTTGGGGGTTAAGTCTTGTAATTATGAATTATGATGTGTGTGAGTCGTGTGTGGGTAGGTTTTTAGGTAAATTTATAATGACCTGTTCATCCCTGAAAAAGAGAAAAACACTGAGATTTGTCTGATTTTTGATGCATTGTGGGCACATTTTATTATGCTTTATTAACTGTCTTAATGTAAAGACTCTCTAGTTATTTGTGAGCACCTGATTGTGCACATTTCCTTTGAGAGGCGTTGTCAAAAATCTTTGTTAAAAAGTTTCAGATTTCTCAAAAGAGTTGATTTTGGTTACTGATCTGAGGATCTAGGTGTAGCTGTAATTTTTATTGATCTAGATATAATTGGAGTCTGCTGATGTATCTCCCAAAGAT
Organism: Distichodus sexfasciatus; assembly: GCA_032718565.1. NCBI lineage: Eukaryota > Metazoa > Chordata > Actinopteri > Characiformes > Distichodontidae > Distichodus > Distichodus sexfasciatus. Next base: position 728,951 of record JAVGVS010000160.1, on the reverse strand, counting down.
AGTAACAGGTGCAGTAACTCACTAATGAGTGTTTGTGTGTGTTCGTTTGAACATGTGTATGAGGGAGAATGTGTTCCAAAGACAAAAAGCAAAAATCCTCTTTATCATTGATCATTGTTGCCTCACATCTTTTACCAAACAGGTAAGTCAACTACAAACTAATCAGGTTTCTCACCCTCCGGGGCCAAGGCCTCGACCGGTCCGCCGTCCTCCCACTTCAACTTAAGTGTACTGCCTGGAGGCCGTCTTGAAGTCTCCAGTGAAATGGAAACTCACACTTTATTGTTTTGTCAGCGCGGAGCTTGTCATCGGTTAGAGAGCCCTCATCTGGGCCTTTCGACAGCAGCCCAGAAACCCATAGGTCCTCTGTGGCGCCTTCAAGACAGTTAAGATCCCATCTTTCCTACAGCCTCAGGATCTGTTAAAAAAAGAGAACAGCGTCCTGACAGACACAAGTGAATGAAAGCTTTCACTGCTGTGAAAAAGAGGGAAAATATGGGTGATTCTGTATTTAGAAATTTCATAACCATGAAAGGTTTTTTTTAGCCATTGGGACTTGAAATAGAAATGCTGGCTGTAAGAACATGCTGAGATGTGGCTGTACCAGGGAGTGTGTTAATGAAAGGAAGGCTTACACACACACATACAAACAAACACACAATGAACTGGGTTTAGGGTGATTCTAATCCTCCATGATGGAGAAGGTGGAAAAGAGGGGGGGCGAAAGTGGAAAATGGACAGGACTTAGAGGTCAGAATTTGTCTTGTGGGACAACATGACCTGATGTGAGCCAAGTCCCTAAATGACAAACAAGCCTCGAGTACCGGGACTTATTTCTGTCTGGGTTTATTTTGATATGGAGCCGTGCTGCTGCTTTTATTTAAAAAAAGAGAGGAAAAAAAAGAAAACAGTTTGTTTTTGAGGGAATTAACCGTAAAGTTATTACACTGGGCCATAGATGACACATAATAAGTTACTGTGAAAACCCAGGCTTCCTGCAAAACATTCGGTCTAGCCAAAGAAAGTGTAATATAACCATCTTTTTGTAAGTGCAAATGTGTAAAACATGACTGTCTCTTGCTTAATTGGATCTGGAATTCCAAACATATACCTGGACCTGTGGTGTAACAGTCTAGTGATCGGCAGGGTTGCTCGTTCAAATGCCGGACCGGTGCCACTAAGGTACTCAGGAGCAAGCTCTTCTCCCCACTCCGCTGCCCACTGATCCTACATGGATGGTAACACCTTAGGTAACACTTTGTTGTGGTGCAGTGTGTGCTGTGCTGTATTTACAATGACAAATAATCACACATTTGAATTGCTTTGTCAGCCCGCTTTGTCATCGGTTAGAGAGCCCTCATCTGGGCCCTTCGACAGTGGCCCAGAAACCCATAGGTCCTCTGTGGTGCCTTCAAGACAGTCAAGATCTCGTCTTTCATACAGCCTAATTGCTTAATTGGACCTGGAATTTCAAACATTTCCATGGACCAGTGCCACTGAGATACTCATGAGCAAGCTCTGCTCCCCACTCCGCTGCCAACTGATCCTAAATGGATGGGTCAAAAACAGAGGTAACACTTCGTTGTGGTGCAGTGTGTGCTGTGATGTGTTTACAATGACAAATAATCACACACTTGAAAATCAATGTAGAGGAACAGTGTAAACTTGTCATTGTAGTTAAGGATTGTGACAATTATGATCTTAAATTCATGAGATCTCCCATGTTCTTACACCTTGCTGTATAAAAATGTTTCAGTAACTCATTATCCAACCATTAATATGTTGCATTAGGCAAGTTTAATCACTGAATTTCCATCACTTCCTTCGGATCCTGCTCTTGATCAAATCACATTTTGAAGAATAAAAGATCACAACTGTTCCAAATAGTCACTCTTGTAGAACCTCAAAAGCTGCCATTGTGTACCTAAAGTCACAAGAACACAACTGTACCTCACACTTCTAAACATTCAAACGTAGTTAATCATTGAAGGTCCAATGTTTAGCAAATAGTAGTCCATAGGTACTTTCAAAGGTACCTTTAGGTATCCTCACACTCTTTGTACCATTACTGTTACATCTGTAGAATCTTAGACGGTATAATTTTGTACCTGAAGTCAGAAGTACCTCACACTTGTAAATACTGAAACTCAATTAGTCATCGCAGGTAGAGTTTTGTACTTAAGTGAATACTATTTTGCTATTAAGCAACGTTTTTGTGAAAATGAACACAACTCAACTTTTTTAAACAGTTTACCTCTATTAGCAAACTGAGGTGATATTAATGGTTTGTTCCTACTGGCCCAACAAAAGCTCGTCTCGGTTCCCCCCAGACCTCTCTGGGCCTCCTCTCCTGGCCTATAGTTCTGGGAACGATTCTCCCGTCTCCTGTGTGTGAGAGACACCGGGGCTCGGCGCTGGGCGGCACTTCAAAGCCCTCAGCTGTTCGGCTCGTACATCATCAGGCCGCTCTGTCAGTGCGCTTTATCAGCGCCGCTGCAAATATTTCATTTGCAACTTTCCGAGTGAGAAGCTCCTTGAGTGATGCACGCCCCACAAATTCTACATTCTATTCCGACGTTTATTATGAAAGCTGTCAAAGCTAAAGCCCTGTTCCCAAGCACAGAGACTGGGGCGATGAGATATCAGATAAGCTTTTTGGGTGCCACTCAACAAGTTCCCGGGGCTTTATATAAATCTTGTTTGTGGGAATGAAAAGAAAAATGTCAATGATCTCAATTTTAAATCAAACTTCAAAGAGTATATGTTATCCACATACACATACATATATTTTGCAGCTATCATTCAGATTTGATAGAAATCGTGTTACAAAATGTCATATAGTTAGATACATTTTAGATTAAAATGTACGTTCACAATGTCTTGTGTTCTTAGTGTTCATTAAGAGTCAGTCGAAGTATCTCACAAAGACAGTAAGATATGTGTGTGCATGGGTAGGTTTTTAGGTGGTTGTGAGTACCTGCGTTTCCTCTGAGAGATAGGAGAAACCTACGATTGGTCAGATTTTTCTAAGTTAATGAGGACATTTTTGTACATAAGGACATACCCTCATTAAAAAAATCATTTAGCATTTATTTTGAAAACTAAGGTTTAAAGTAAGTGACTATTTGTCATTGTGAACATACCACAGCACAGCACACAGTGCTTTACAACGAAATGTGACCTCATAGGCACCTTGACCAGTCTGGGACTTGAAGCGATGACCCTACTATCATGGGGGCAACTTCCTCTTCATCTTGTCTTGACTGCTGCTAGTCATTGCAAACAAACTATTGCACACTGCTTCTACATATCACTGATTGTAGTTTCTCACTGACTGATGATACAATATTTGCACAAACAAAGAAATTGTTTTACTTAATAGACTGTTTGTACAGAATTTTCATATTGAAACTGTTAGGCTGAAAACCATGTTACCTGTCGGTCTTTCTTTCTACTTATAGTTTAAAGTCTATATTTTATATTCTGTTTATATAATGCTTATTCTATGTTTCTTATTTGTTCTTTTAAACTGGAGCCACAGCGTCTCGTCTCGTCTCTCTGTATACTTGTACAATATATAGCAGAGATGACAATAAAGCTTACTTTGACTTTGACTTCCTAACTATTACTCTACCCAATGTTTGTGGGTCAGGGTTAGAGTAGATGTTGTATTTCCTAGATCCCATTATTGTTGCAGTCAGTGTGAGTAGCGTACAAAAACTGCAAGGCATAAATACGAGCACTTGAACATTAGCTAGGATAACCGTTACTTTTAGAAGAAATGCCCTGAGAGTGAGATGCCAGACTTTTTATTACTGTTAATAAATAATGCAAAGTGCTAACCGAGAGCCAAAACTCGAACTGTGGCTGTGGAGTGGAAGGCAAGCTTCCATCCATTTCACTTGACGCTTTTGATTTGGTACGTTTCTTCACCACCCAGATACTGCGCACCATGCCGAGATATTCTTGGAAAACGGAATGTTGATTTTATTAGCTTGCTCCTTTTTAATGCCTTCGATGATCTGGAATCCCAATCCTAGGTTTGTCCCAAGTAAATTATCTAACAAACTCAAATCACATCCTGGGGAAATTCACATGATCAGTGTCGTCACACACTTGTTCACTGTATAGATTTCTGATATTTAATCAGGTGCGGATTTGTAAATGTAATTATGCTTTTTCACCAAAGATTTGCCAGGTCTGACTACGGAGAACATCACAAGTCTGGAGGAAACCAGGGACATTTTCCAGTCATTAGAAGTCCTGGTTTTGAAAATGACAAAGTGGCTGGGTAGTTCCAGTAAAAAAGGGGACCTTTGTTGGCCTCCTGTTGTCTGGCCCGATGAGGTGAAATTAAGTTATTCAGTTTCAAACCTGTGCCCCAAGCAGACACAGAGAGAAAAAAAATCTCTTTTGTGTGCCACAGACACTCTCTCTCTCTCCGCCCTACCCACCTCCAACCCCCTTTTGCCTCCCTTACATCTTCCTTTCTCGGCGAACAAGGGTTGACAAGTTCTTGTCGTTCCTGGCCGGTTCTGGAGAGATCCAACAAAAGCCCCCTTGTTCCTGACTTACCCCTGTCAGACAGTGCACTTTGATATTAAAAACTCCGGCGCGAGGGAGGGAGGGAGGTAAAGAGAGAGAGAGAAAGAAAAGAAAGAGGGAGGGTGGGCAAGGGAGGGAGTGAAAAGATGAAAAGGAGGAAAACAAACTCCTACTGTCTCCAAAGACTGTGTCTGTAGGTGTAACCCCATAATGGACTCACAAATATTTGTCCAGTCAAAACAACATAACAGCCGCTCTTTGACACGTTATACAGTGGGCTTAGTCAACTCCGACCTATGCATTTCAAGCACGTCTTCTCATAACAAACACCCATCTCTACTGTAATTCGGCGCTAACAGTGATGGCATTGACACTTACAGGGCCCGCTTTTTATAAGAACTGTCCTAATGGGCCATCCGAGCTCGTCATGCAGCTGAAAATTCCCCCTGACACTGTAAGTCTACCTGTCTGGCTGACGCGCTAGAAAATTCCCTGGAAAAATAACAGATGTCAAACAACGCACGGATTTACGAGTGCCATCGAGGAGGGCTCAACACTATTCACATAAAGATGAACTTAAGAAGGTATGAACTAAGGCTGAAGTAAGTTTTTTTTATATATACTCCTGAGTCAAAACTTTAGGACCAACTAACCAATATGCCACAAAACAGCTCAGAACTGCAAAGCCTGGACTCTATGAGACCCTCTGAAGATTTCCTGTGGTATTTGGTACCAGAACATGACCAGCAGGTCCTTGAAACTCCTTTAAGATTAAAGTGTAGCTATTACTGGGTTTCAGGAATAGGTAATGACACCCAAAGTTTAGAGAAGAAGTAGAGGATCTCCAGCTGTTGATGAGCCAGATGAACAAAAAGTCAGATGTTGTAAAGAATGATGCACTACTGGAAGCTGCAATGTAAAATCTGTATTTCAAGTATCACAATAGGATTCTGTTAATTAAGAGGAACTAATCTATATAGTCTGGCCCATGATCCTCCGCTTGACCACTAGTGCCATAATATTTGCATATTATTGAACCCCTCTCTGTACTGTGTAAAAGTTTTAGGCAGGAGTGAAAAATGCTGTAAACAAAGAATGCTTTCAGAAATATAAATAATGATTGTTTATTTTTATCAATTTACAAAATGCAAAGTGAGCGAACAAAAGAAAAATCTAAATCAAATCAATATTTGGTGTTACTACCTTTTGCCTTCAAACCAGCATCAATTCTTATAGGTACACTTGCACAAAGTCAGGGATTTTGTAGGATTATAGTCATTATATTATTTAGTAGTCATTACATTATTTTGTAGGATTATAGGATTATAGATCTGTGGTTAGTTCTGCAAGATGTTTGGAACAACCTACCAGCCGAGTTCCTTCAAAAACTGTGTGCAAGTGTACCTAGAAGAATTGATGCTGTTTTGAAGGCAAAGGGTGGTCACACCAAATATTGATTTGATTTAGATTTCCCTTTTGTTGATTCACTGCATTGTGTTGACTGATGAAAATAAATGATTAACACTTCCAATTCTGAAAGCATTCTTTGTTTACAGCATTTTTTCACACCTGCCTAAAACTTTTGCACAGTCATGTGTTCCTCTGTCTGTTTGTATAGTTCATTTGCCCTGATGTGCTTCAAAGTTTTTAGGCTTTTGCTGTATATTCAGTAAACTGGTCACTTGTGATTGCATCAGGCATTTTTGTCTTTCATCAAAGTAGCCATAGACATGACTACATTTACAGCATTTAGCTCTTACATTTCCTAATTTCAGGGACAGTTCCCCTGAGAGCAACTTAAGGTTAAGGGTCTTGTTGGTAATCCCAGAGGTCGGATTCAAACCCACAACCTCTTGGTCCAAAGGCAAGTGTCCTACCACTAGGCCACCAACACCCCTATTGGGGCAGTTGGTAGTGTAACAGTTAGGGAGTTTACCCCAAGATCGGAAGGTTGCCAGTTCAAATCCCAGGACCTCTGAGCAAGGTACCATCCGTCCCCAAGCACTGCTCCCCGGGGGCTTCCCATGTCAGCTGGCCACTGCTCCTTTGTGGATGGGTCAAATGTAGAGGTCACATTTCATTGTGGGTGCACTGTATGCTGTGCTGTGGCACAATGACAAACAATCACTCACACTTCAGTTAAACAGTATTGAAGTATGTGCTTGGGAATAATCGTAACAGTGATAAAATAATTGATGTGTGATTTAAGGCCATCCAGCAGCACAGTGGCCTGAATCTATGCACAAACTACAGATTAACACATTTTTACAAGATTTACAAGTATCTGCAGGCCTTCATGGACATTCATGCATTTCATCATTCATCCATTCATTATCTGAGCCACTTCATACCTATTGGGGTTTCAGGAACCGGGGCCTATCCCCGGACTATAGGCACGAGGGATCAAGCCTGGACGGACACCAACATACCACAGGGCACCCACACTCACACAAACACACTTGCATTAACATTTAAGGGGGCAATTTAGAGTAACCAATCAACCTATAGCGCATGATTTTGGACTGTGGAAGGAAAATGCCAAATCCGGAGAAAACCCAAATGCACGTGGGGAGAGCGCACAAACTCCACATAGAAAGGCCCCACAGCCAATCTGAGGACCTTATTGCTGTGAGGTGACAGCAAGATAGACAGACAGCAGCAAGTGCAGGACATTAAGTAACAAGCTGCTTTGGTCTAGTAGTATAAAATGAAGCATTTGGCTGAATTCACTTAGTCTTAGAGAGGAGCTGAAGATCTATGGAAGGAGGTAAATAGTTCAAGGAGTGTCAACAAAATATGTTCCAAAGCAAGAAGAATAGGCAAAAAGCATGACCAACTGAATATGCCAACTGAATGGGAAAACAAGATGAGGTCAAGAAAAGATTAATGGTATGTGCCATGCAAATGTAAGTGTAATAAAGAGCACATGTAGGACGTAAAATTAAACTCCCGAGGACATTGAGGCTGAAGAAAATGACAGAAAAATGTCTGAATTGTTAAAAACTTAAGAATTAGCTGTAAAAGTATTGCTCCAAATTGTTTAAGTAGACCATCCCAAACTATAACAGATGCTTAAAGAAATGAGGATTCCACGCTAGATCTACCACGTACTACCGTATTCATTGTAGTTTTCAGGATAAATGACTGTGTGGAAGTGGATCTGCATCACAGGCTGTACTTATGAACGCTTGGCTTGCTGTGGGATCGGAGTAAGAGTGTCGATGAATTTCAGCACAAAGGTTGCACACTTTCCCAGTCGGAAAGACAAGCCTTGGCACGCAGGCCTTTCCCAAAGAATGCAGGAGCAAGTGTAATGAGGGCGAGTTTTTTTCCCATCATCCCGTCTCTCTTCTCCAGTTCCAAGGCGCCTGCTATTACACTGATTCGAGGAGCCCTCTGGGCAGTTATTACAGCATTTATATTAACTCTAGATTGCTTAATTTTGTTCATACAAGCAGAAGACGACAGATGGTTGTAAGGGGAATGCCGAGAGTGCTGTGATACAGATTTGTGAAAAAAAGGTGTTTTGGAATGCGAAAATGAAGCCAAAATTATGGATTTAATAGCAGAAATAAAGAGAAATTGTAATAAAAATAAAAATAAGAGTAAATAGAGGACACATATTTTCTTTTACAGTCTGAGAGTTAAATATCACTACAACACGTCTCACAACGTGCCTGTTTTGAGTCACTGACAGACGAGTGTTTTTGAAAGTTCTGCAAGTGGCACGTCTATAGGCGTAGTGGTTGTTTAGCCTTAGCTTGCTTTTTTAGCCACAGGGCCATTCCTAATGGGGATCTGAGGTCTTGTTAATGACTGTTTGAACATTGTCGGCGTCATCACCGCTGCCAGACTGCCGCCACTCGTACCTGCAGCCACAGGCCAGAGGGAGGGCGAGTACATAAATCTGCCTTGTAGGATTCCGTGAGAAACAGACCAGGCGAGAGAGACGAATGCTCGTACCCGTGCGGACAAAAAAAAGATTGTTAGCCGTACTGTGTGGGATAATATTTAAGAAGAGTTTCCATTCCTCCCAAGTCTGCTTTTTTCTGCATTTACGGTATTATTCAGCATTACCTTCATCATTAAGGGATTAAGAGAGTTTTGCTCGGAAGTTTAAAAATGCAGTGTTGCAATAGCTCATTGCAAAATTATTGTACCTGTGGTCTAAATTTTGAGTGTGATCTGTGTGACTGAGCAGAGTCTTCACGTTGGTTTTGGATGCTCAGCCATCACAAAAGGCACCAGATGGAAACACTTCCACCAGGCCCGGCTTTGACCTGGAATATTCCTCCAATAACCAGCTTTTACTACCTCAAGGCTAACATCAGGCCTAATCCTGATCACAAACTCCAGATGCCTCAGTAGTTTAAAGCGCAGTCATTATCTCCGTGCAGCTCCTTGTGATGGCTACACCTTCTTCCCAAATCCAAATCCCTCCTGGGTATCCCCCCCAAACCCCACCCATGCTACCCCCTCCATTCCCCCCTCCCCTTTCCTCCCCTCTCCCCACCTCTCTCTCTCTCTGTCCACAGCTTCTTACACTCTGGTGTTGACAGAAACCAGCATTCTCACTCAGTCGGTTCAGGCCTTAACAGGGCCTAGCTGAAAGACGCGTCCCGATTACGGTTCTGAAGCAGCCCCCTTGTAAGATGGCGCAGGACCAGCGAGGCGCTCCAGGGGCCCCCGGCACCCTCCCCGGCAAACAAAAGGGAGAGGAATGCGTGCTGAGGCTTGAGTTACAGAACAGCTCAGGACTAAGGCAGGTTATTAAGGTGGGAGGGCTGCTCGCGCCTTTCAGAGCATCGGCTCAGGTACAGGGGGCCCTGGGCCCCTCTGAGAGAGTAGAAGGGTGTAGAGTAGAACCCAATTTTATAAAGGTAAAAACTGCTGCATCTACTGTGCTCAAGCAAGGGGCCCTCGAGCCCTTTTGATGGGGTAGATTAGGGTGGACAGTTGAAAACAAATCCAAATTTCTACCAGTAAAAACTTCTGCATTGTAAGGCTCAGGTAAGGGAACACTGGATCACTCAAAGAGAGTAGAAAAAAACTCAAATTTACACCCATGAAAAAGCACTGCATCCATTGTGCTCAGGTAAGGGGACCTTCAGCTCCTCTGATAGTGTAGAAGGGTATGAAAAGGGGTGAAAGAACCCAATTTATACCAGTAAAACCTGTGCTCAGGTAATGGGTCTCTATGTTATTCTGAGAGCGTAGAACAAGGTGGAACACATTTTTACAGTTGGTAGCATCACAGTAAATGCAATAAAAAACATTGCCTCCACTGACTCAGGTATAACGCTTTATAATCCTCTTTGATAGAGCAGAAGAGGTGGAAAAAAGGGAAAACCAACCCAAGTAAACACCAGTGTATACACTGTCTCATAAAAGGGACTTGCTGGAGTAGAGGAGGGAAGAAAGGCAAAATCTGACATTTTTTGCACAATACCAGGTCAAACGAATGTGCATTATAAGATGACACTACTTTTTTTTTTTTTTTTTAAACCAAGGTGGAGGTGTGCCAGATTTTCCTGACAAGCCATTGCTGCTTTCCTTAAAGCCAGACTAACAAACTGAACAAATTCTCTTGCCAGTATAAAGTAAAAGCTTGCATGTTGTTTTACTTGAACTCTTAAATTCATTCATGTTTAACAGTTGCTAGATCTGATGTCAGACTCAACCTCTTTTTCCACAGTATCAGCCGACAAATCGGCTAACAATTGGATCCGTTTAAGAAGGCAAAACTGTGGAGAGCATGAATGGCCGTACATGCAGTTCTTTTCTGTTGTTTTTCCATAGCGAGTCAGAAAACAGTAAAATAAACAGCAATGTTGCCTTAATCAAAGCCACTGTGTGGCAGGTCTTGGCAGCCTCCCTCTCTCCCTCCCTCCCTTCCCTCTCTCTCCCTCAACCTCCCTCCCTCTCAGCAGCCCGGTAGGCACCAGCGGCACTTAAAGCTTCTCCCGTGGTTTCTCTTACTGGATTCCAGAGAGTTTTAAGGATACAGGCTTTTCCGCAAATGAGAAGAAAAAGCGGAATGCTTTCTACTCCCTCCGTTGCTTTTCCTTCTCCTTCTTCTCCCCCCATCATTTAGATCCTCACATGTGATTGTTTATGGTGAGTGTTTGTGCTAAATGCATATGGCACCGATCCCTTGATTTTGTGTTCAATAAAGTCAACGTGAAGCCACGTTTACTCGTGCTTTGTTAATAGAACCAGACAAATGCTAAGTTTCTGGTCCTGGAGTTGTTGGATTATTACCTGTAAGAAAATTTAATGAATTATCTCGGTCTTGTATCACATATTACGAGGGATGATTCTCTTATAAGATGGACAGGGTTACTTCCAGCCGCTTTCTATACATTTATAGTCCAATCACAGTTACTGCCTCATGGGTCATCTCTCCGTCCTGTGCTCTGATTACTCTATTATTATAGCACCAGACCCTCATACCAGCCTGATTTCAGCACGGTAACATTAGAGGGCCTCTAAAAGCATGTCCTGGAATCTGTCTCGTACAATACCATAATTACATGTCAGATACAATATTAGGAATTCTTTGAAAACCAGAAACTATGCTGTTAGTGGTTCAGGGGAAGGGAGCATCCGCATGAGGATTAATAAAGGCAGCAGTAGGATTTCTCTTCCTGTCTGCAAGACGAACCTGAAAAAAAAGGAATGTGGTCCACATGTGCACACACACAGTACACACACTTAGACATTCAGACACAAGAGGATAAAACACACTGGCGAAGTTTTTACAAACCTGAATTGTGCTCTTTCCTTGGTCTCTCTGACTCTCCCTCCCGATCCCCGAATCCGCACAGGCTTATGTAGATATTAAAACATTTCTCTCTCTCTCTTCTCCTGCTCTCTCTCTCTCTCTCTCTCTCTCACACACACACACACAACTGGCCTCCTCATCTTTGTGAGGTACTTCCATTGACACACATTACCTGTATTACTTCTCTAAATAATGCTACACCTAACCAAAACCTTAAGCTCAGCAACCAAAAACATTTAAAAAAAATCACAATTACAGTTTTTCAATTAAATGCTGGAATTTTTCTGTTTGTTTTTCCTTATATGGACCCGTCCTCACATACCAAAATGTGTTACAAAAAACCATACAATTCAGGTTTTAGGGGCAGTCGGGTTCTCACAAAGACCTAAATACACACACACATGTACGCACACACACTCTCTCAGGTATGGCAGTGAAGACAGTGGATGGTGGTGTTGCACCCCAGGAATGTGTAACCTGACCACGGAGCTGAAGCAAAATCTCTTCACTCATCTTTCCTTTGCCAAGAGAGGGGCTCAAACTCCCAGATCTCTCTTTCTCTCTTTTGCTCTCTCTCTCTCTCTCCCTCCCTAAACTCTGGTAGGCCATAAACAATAAATGCGGTCCAGTGTGGCAACGTTACTGCTTAACATGGAGAGGCAATTTCTTCATGTCCACTTCAGCAGGGGATACGGCCTGAAATAAAGACGTGAATGGGAGCTGGCAACGTTGCGGCGTGTGACTCCCTGCAAGATGCGCTACAGCCTCTGGCACAGACAAACCAAGCTCTGTGTTTGATTAGAGAGGAGAGAGGGGGAGAGAGAGAGAGAGAGAGAGAGAGAGGGGCAGAAGAAAAGGAGGAACTAGAAACAACTCTGATCTTCCCTGCTCAGCTGAAGTGTTTTTAGAAACTATCCAGACTCAGAGTCCAGAGAATTCATTCAGACCTGCACACACACACACACACGCTCATGCACACACGCTCATGCACACACACTCAAACATACTTGCATGCACACACAAACACACGGACAGTTGTTTGTAAGTATTATTGTACATTATTGTACAGAGTTTGTAAGTATACTGGACATTTCTTCTTAGAATAACTATCTGAATAATCAATCTTTCCAACTTATCCAAGCTAAGAATTCACATACAAGCAACCAAAAGCTACTTATCTCTTTTAATTTCTCAAAGAAAGATACAGTTTCTATAAACTACTTTTTACAACTTCCTTATATGGTCCGGTTATCACAAAGCTACTAAAATTTGACTCTACTACTACTTGGTCCTAAAAAACACCTTCATTGCTTGTTCCATAAGTCCTTGAGCCAGACTATCCCCCAAGAACTATTTGCACATCCCAGGACTAGTGTCGGTCAACCCTATAAAGCTATATGGCCTTTCGATTGCAAATTCCATGCAAGACAAAAGTGACTACATTGAGATTCAGAATCAGCGGGCCGGCTGATGTGGACAGTCCATCTCCCAGGAGGAGGAAACCCAACACGGACTGGCCCACATGCCTGAGCCCACAGAACCACCGGCACAGCAAGCCAAACCTCAGCCTGGAAGCTTGGAAGGCAAGGCAGTGTGACTGCATTTCCTGAGTCCAGCCCATTTAAAGTTACAATATGGAACATATTAAGAGCGAGAACGAGGTTCTCGAGTGAACAAGCGAGCATGGATTTTCTTCACAGTCCCCCATGGAAAATGGGTCCTTCCTGGGGACAGACTGGCAGACTGCTGCTTAGAGCTGGATCAGAGGAACATATTTAGTTCTGAAAGTTCTGTCCTCTTATAATATAGCATTCAAAGATGAGAACTAAAGGATTAGAGGAGTCAAAAAATGTTTTACACTAATGGTCGGAACTTGATGTTTAGATTCTTGGACACCTTTTTCTTGCCGCTGGTTACAAACCAAAATTCTATACATGCAATTCAATACATGAATCATCTGTTACCTTACTAAACTACAGAGGGCAAAATAAACAGCACAAGCATTTATTTACCAATGACAGTGTTTTTGTAGGGAAAACTGTAACGATGAGATAGATCCAGATTAGCAGAATCTTACTTTCATTAAGTAACTACTTCTACTAAGTAATTACTAAGTTCTTTCATCCTCTCACTTTCTCTCTCTCACTTTTTAGCTGCAGTAATCATAATGCAATGTCCCAAAATATAGCAAAGTAAACGTGTGTGTATACTGTAGTGGGAGTGTATAGACAGTAATATATACTGTAAAGGTGTTTGTATATGTGTTAATAGATGTATGTTTGGTATATATACTGTCAAGGTTTGTGTACATGTGTGTAAAGATGTGTGTTTGTGTATATATACTGTGTGTATAGATGTGTGTGTGTATATATATATATATACATTTATGACATTTAGCGACTTTCATTTCCTAATTACAGGGCCAGTCTCCTTGGAGCAACTTGGGGTTAAGGGGCTAAAAAGCCCCCAACATCTCTCACATAGCCTGGCAGTGGAACTCTGCTTGTTGCAGTGCAGGCAGTAATAAATGTTTCCTGCTGTAGCGTAACTGCTTTGGGACGCCGCAATTCCGAAACTAAACTTTGTTCTTTTGCGACAGCAGGCAGCAGGTATCCCCATAAAAAAGCCAACCTTTTCTTTCCAAGAAAAACAGCACTGGCGAGGAGGTAACTCCAGTCTGATGCTGTGTGAATGGAGTTTTGTCCCATGGTGAGGGTTAATTGAAAGAGGAATGCCTTTCTAATTCTGCAAGGAAAAAAGTAGGGGGGGCGCCAGGTTTCATTCTCAGAAATATACAAGAAGTGGCGTTATATATATATACTGAAGGTATGTGTAATATATTTATGATCATTATGGGTATATGCTTAAAGAATAGGAGCAACCTGTCAAACTGTAAAAAAAAAGTTTTACCTGAAGCCATGAAGCTACAACGTCTATTGTGTGTCTGTGTGTGAGAGCTTATAGCTTTTAGAAGCTAAGCACATAGCAGGGGGAGGGAAGAAGGGTCTGTTGATGAATGCTGTCAGAGATTCTGCCGTAGGGTGTGTGTACGTGTGTGTGTGTGTATAGAGAGTGCTGTGGCATTCTTTTAACCTCTGTGGAAACTCACTAAAATAAATCCTGAGCGTACGTCAGTGAGGCTGCTCTTTACCCTGTAATTACTGCTGGGGGGAGGGAAGAAGGAGCTTCGGCTCTGCAGCACGCCGGCCTCCTGGAGCACCTCCGGCACTGGAGCAGCCTTTTCACAGCCTCGTAGTCCGTGACTGCTTGAGGTCAGCTTCATCTGCAACTGAAGTAGCCAACATGACACCTGAAAAAGAAAAACATCATTACGCAGCAAAAGATACAAACACAAAGTTGGTTTGGCACTGGTTTAAGACTCTGTATAACCAGTGTTGGGGAGTAGCTAACTGCAAGTAGTGATGCTACAAACCACAAACTGCTTTTTCCAGTAACTTATCAGTAGCAATGATGTAGCTTTAAAAGTGATGAACTACTTTTTCACATTGATTCATGTAGTGAGGCAAAATACAAAAGTGACGATGCTATGCACACTCAGTCAGAGGACTGAGAATGTACTGTAGTTAGCTACTTTTTCTCTGCTTTTATTGTACTGACTAATGTATTAAAACAGTTACTTGGCTGTAAGCTACTTTTAATCATTTGGTAGCTGGTAGTGTTAAGGTCAGGAAGTTCAGTTAACCAGTTGGCAGTTGGTAGCAAAATGGTTAGGGAGCTCAGTTAATCAGTTAGTAGTTGGTGTGGGTGGCGCGGTGGCACAGTGGTTAGTGCTGCTGCCTCACAACGAGAAGGTCCTGGGCTTGAGCCCTGAGTCGGCCTTGGGGCCTTTCAGTTTGGAGTTTGTGTGCTCTACCTGTGTTTGTGTGGGTTTTCTCCGGGTGCACTGGTTTGCTCCCACAGTCCAAAGGCATGTAATATAGATTAACTGGCGATATTGGCCATTGGTTATTGGCACATTGGCTCTGCGGTGTGTTGATGCATGCCCAGGGTTATTCCCCATAAGTTCCTGGGATAGGCTACGGGCCCCTTTCAACCCCAGTTGGGATTAAGTGGTTCAGATAATGAATGAATGAATAATTGAGTTAGTAGTTAGTTGTGTAATGGTCAAGGAGTTCAGTTAATCAGTTGGTAGATGGTAGCATAATGGTCAGGGAGTTCAGTTAATCAGTTGGTAGTGTAACGGTTAGGGGATTCAGTTAATCAGTTGGTAGTTTACAACAAAACGGTCCCCGTGATGGGAAGGTCACCTAATCCCAGACCTCTGGGTAAAGGTACCACTGAGGGACTCATGAGCAAGGTACCGTCCCCAAGCGCTGCTTCCCAGATGCTGTCCATGTGAGCTCCCCACTGCAACTTCGCAGATGTGTCAAATGCAGAGGTCACATTTCGTTGTGGTGTTCACAATGACAAATAATCACTCATTTTCACTTTCACTTAATCATCTGTAGCTTGTAGCTTGAAGAGATACCACTGAAAAGTAGCCTCCACAACACTTTATAACCTTACATCTGACATAACGTACAAAAGGCAAAGCCAAAACACACAATGTTTGTAAAAGATCACCTTCGGTGTAGGCGCTGTGTGAGCAGTTGTTATTGTGTGAAGATGTCATACATTAAGACACCGAATTAACCCCACCACCAAGCTCGTCCTTCTCTGACCTGGAGTGTGATCTCTCTCTCTCTCTCTTTCTTTTTCTCTGTGGATCCCAAAACCACCCCTGCTAACACACATACACACATGCACGAGCGTGTGCCTACACGTCCCCAAAACTGCGCTTCAAGCTCGCAGTGAGCGTCTGTGGTCGAGTGCTTGTCTGTAATTAGGCTGCTCTAAGCCTAGGTGAGAAGACTTCCGCAGGGACGCCTCATGAGAGAGCAGGAGCAGGAAGTCTTCCAGCCAATCCATGTAATCTTTCTCTCTCTCTCGGTGTCAAACATGCTATTACTTGGCTGCGCCAGCGCCCGGGCCAGATGTGTCGGACTGGAAATCGGTTCATCAAATGGAGCAGGCGGTCAGGTAGATCCTCCTAAACAGTGTTGTCACCAAACACTGAAGGGCCTCATCCCACTTCTCTAGACAGAATAACAGTTAATACAATAAATTAAACACACTCTTATTCAGAGTAAAACTAGCATGCCCCAGCTCCAGCTTTTAGGCTCAGCCAGGATTTAAACCTTCAATCTTCCAGTCACCAGCCATCATTTCAGACTTCCACCAAAACTGAATCCTTCAACCAGGTCATTGATTTACAGTCTAGTATCATCCTTTCTATACTTAAACAAAATCGTTAAAAAAAAACCAACAAGGTGATGATTATTCATCAAGGACTTGGTTTGGGTATTTTAAACCCTTTAATTAAACCAGTAAAGGGCTACTATGAACCAAAATAAATGGATGCTGCATTTTGCTTCTGGTCAGCTCAGTAACTACCAGAGAAAGGAACTTGCGACATTTTGGTCAGTAATCCCTAGTGTTGGGGAGTAGCTGATTAAAATTAGTGACTGTACTGTAGCTTTTCCAGTCAAATTTTTTTTTCTGTTTTTACAAAAGTAAATTCAACAACCAGCTGTTTCTGATTGGTGTTGCATTCACAGAAGTCAAATCTGATAGGCAACAATACCTGCGTAGCACACGGTAATTACAGGCATTACAGTGCCCTATGAGATGGCGTACTCCTTGGCGAAGATGGAAGCAAGAATCTGTGGCCATGAAAATTATATTAAAATAGTAGCTTGGCTGTTGCTTACCTACCTGTTAGTCATAAGTAGCTTGTGGCTTGCAAAGCTACCTTTTGAAAGTAGCTTCCCAACACTGGTACTTCCCCTTCAGGCCACTAGAGGCCGCCCTGTTTTGTCTTATTTGTGTTTGTCAGTGGCTCGTTTGCCATAATGTGCTTCACCTGTTTTTTCTCAATTTAAGCTTGAATCTCCCCTTTGCCTTGCTTTTGCATCTGTCCTCTTTACTGTGAATTTAGTCACTATGCTTGTCCTTGTGTTTCAGCTGGAAGTTCTTCACTTTGTTTGTCTTTGTTTTCAAGGTTCAGGGTATAGGTTGGAGATTTGTTACTGTTTTGTTAATAAAGTTGTACACCTCACACTTGCATCTTACCATTGCCCTACAACACTGTCCATTGTTGTATAAATCTATGAACTAAAAATACTTTACGTTCTAGGCAAGTTCTAAATTCAGACTGGGACATAAAATATATTTTTAAGTATTAATAATGTCTGTGTTTAATAGTGAAGGTTATTTGTAATTTGTGACCCTCCACGGCAAAACCAGTCGCTTGTCGCAAATTTTCAAAATTGAGTTATGTTTTCATGAAAGGGCATAAATCAAGCTTCAAAACGATACCTATATGGAATGAATGGGACGACATATGACTGAGATATCAACATTCAAAGGAGTCGGGTTTCTCCTGTCACGCCAAGTGAGAAACGGAGAAATCTGCCTTTGAAGTTGACTATCGACGTAGCACTCACAGACGCTTGGTGCGGTCGCGGCTACGTTTGCATTTATGGTAGCCTACGCTGCATTCACAGCCACACGGACAGCCTACCTGCGTTAGGTTAACTGAACTCGGGAGATGGAGATGGATTCCCGAGAAATACCTTCACGCTAGTCAACGAGTGGATTTACCATAAATATTGAAGTAGAGCGGTCAAAACAGAAACTTAACATTCTGCTGGAATTGAATTCCTCACCTCAAGAAAGTCACGTTTGTAGGATGGAAAGGGTAAGTTGTTCAGCGAAATTCATTCACAACAGTACAGTATAGACCTTCCACTGTTTCAAAACAGGTTTCGGAAACCTCCGTTGCGACGAGCGACTGGTTTTGCCGTGGAGGGTCACATTTACCCCTTCGTTTTCTACACTGGCTTTTATGACCTGAAAATGACTTCATGCTCTGAGTGGTAAATCATGTGACTGGCAGCGGGCCATAAATGCATGAATTGCAAGTAACAGGAAGAACAACAATGCACTTTAAAAGAGTTGTAGGTCTTCTACTAAGAGTGATCAAGACTTCTTTTTTAGATTTTGTGGCCTCGCAGTCTTTTAAATACACACCCAGTGACTCTAGAAGTGGCGCAGACACTTTAAGTTCTTGTCTAGCCTTTTGGGAAGTCTGCATTTTTGTGTGTTTTGCTATGCACTATAACCAAGTGTCTTGATGATGACACTATTTACTGATGACACACTGATGGCTCAATCAGGAAATCACGCGGTGACTTCATTAATCTTGTGTTTTTTAAATATATGTGGCTCTAAAACGTTAAACAATTGCTACATAAAGTTTTAGTCCACTCTGTGAAGTCTGAATGGGTTCCTGGTTGTGTTTTTTTTTTGCACTCAGAGCCTCGCCCACTCACTTAGAATTTAGTCCTCGAGTCTGTAGTGTTGACACTGACATTTTGTTAGTGGATAGAACATTCCAGGATATGGAAGCATGGCCTGTGCCTACATTGCATCATTAGACTTCTGTGGGTGCTTGACTAACAGGATGTGACAGAATGCAATAAACCTGCATCAAAAGACATTCTAGCGCTGTATCATCAACAGCAGTGATAAGGGCTCAATATAAATGTGGGTCAGCAATGAGCGGATGTAATAAAGACAGTGCTCGTGTCTTTATGTCCTTATAATTCATATAGGTCTAGTTCATCTTAAGCATTTTCAGCATATAAAATGAAACATACAATGTTTTGTTCCTGTAAATTATTGCAGTACAAAACTACAAACAGTACCATCACTGCTGGCTATGGTGAGTAGCTGTCTCAGAAATGTAATGCATAATGAAATAAAGTACTAAAAGCATTGAAGACACTAGCAAAAATGCTCAATGTTAGAAGAAACCGGGACTTAAAAATTCCAGAAATGCTATTTCAAAAATGCAGATTTCCACTGGGAGAGCGTTGTTCTTTTTATGTCACCTGGTTTGCTATTAGTAACCATTAATCCAGCTCTCAGCTCTAACATTCGGTTACTCCTCCTGTGCCTCTCTTTATACCCCTTCCTAAAATTATCATTGCATGCCTTGACTTTGGAGGAACCATTTAATCGGCTAATGAGTCGTACGTTTACTCAGCCGTACTCTTGCTTGTGTCCAAGTCCAGCAGGCAGGCGGGAGGAGGACTGGCGTCCTGGAATCTGAAATCTTTGGAATGCGATGAGGCTTTGGCAGGACGGAGGTTGTAATCACAAGGTTTCCGAAAGGAGCTTTTAAAAAAAAGTCAGCGGGCTCTCTGGGCGCTCACTCTGCATGCGAACTTACGAAAAACAGCAGTTTTGCAGACAGTTTGTAGCATTTTTGGCTAATTTTACAGCGGCAATTGTAATTTGGGCATGTGGGGAATGTAAACTTTTGCAATTTTGGCATGTGGGGAAAATACCGTTACCATTCATACCGGAAGATAACCCTTCTGCAAATGCGTGGCAAAAATAAGTTGCCGCGGCCGGGCCTCGTTTTTGCTAACGTCAGCTCGGACACTCGGCCATGAGAGTGCGCGAGTTCCGCAAAGGGCCTTTAATCAATACCATCTCAGAGGCAACGGTGCGTTCGCAGAAGCTGCTTACATGGCTTTTCCGTTCTACTCCCTCCCTCCTTCGCTCCCTCACTCCAGGCCCCGGGCTTCAGCCCTGCCACAACTATGAGGAGCATGGCGCCTTCCCAGGCCTCTCTTTCTCACTCTCTCTCTCTCCCTGCTCTCTTCCTGGACCTTTCCCAAGCCAGCTCTAATTAGGCCCCCTTTCGTACCCGCTGTGGTGCCTTGTGTAATCCGTGCGCTATGTGCTTCGGGATCTCGCTCTGCCCAGCCGAGCGGCCTGCCAGCTCCGTTCTTTGCCGCTGATCCGGGGCCTCTTCCCATAAAGCAGGCACAAAAGTGGGGGATAAAGGCCCCCTGGCTGCTAGCAGAGCCTGTTTGAAATCTGCACGGGGCCGGCGGCAGACGTCGCAAGTCCGCTTTGGGATCTTGGCTTTGTATGAGAGAGCACCTTCAAGGAAGGAGAGTTGTAGCTTAACCATTAGAGCGTTGCTCCTGTTTATGTGATCCGAGTGTTGTCGGTTTGAATCTCAGTCCCACTTAAAGTACTACTCATGAGCAAGGCATCGTCCCCAAGCACTGCTTATTTAATTTAAGCATCTCACTTGTGTTCACATCTCATCTCTTTGTCATAGATCATTATGTTCTACTTACAGGAATGTTCACCAGAGCACAGCACACAGTGCACCACAATGAAAAGTGACCTCTGAATGTGATCCATGCATGTAGAAGCAGTAAGCACCTGACATGAGCAGCATATGGGGTGTTGTGCTAGTAGACACTACCTTGTTCACAGGTACCTCAGTGGTACCCTTACCGGTCCAGAATTTGAAGCAGCAACACTCCAATCACAGGGTCCACTCTCTAACCATTACACTACCACTGCCCCTGGTGATCAGAGGGTGGCTGGTTCGTTCCCAGACCAGATAAAGCTGCTGCTTCCGCAACTTGTTTCATCTAAGCACCTCCCTTGCATTCTCCATGGGTTGCGTCTCACCTCTTAGCCATTAATCATTACGCTCTACTAACAGTATCATTCCTTGACAGTAAGTAACTCCTGGACCTTTCGAAGTGGCTGGCATCATTGTGGTTTTAACACAGAGGGGTGCGCCAAAGTACCTGGCACTGTGGTCAGGCTAACGCTTTACACCTTTCCTCAAGATGGATGTTGGCAGCTTGCTCTCCTCCCCTGACCTCCTCCTCATTCACCTTTTCTTCTCTAGAGTCTGAAGAGCAACACCCACAATCAGAGGGTAAGCCAGGTTTGACCACTTTCAGCCTGCCTGTATCCCACTGGCCCTTCCACAGTGGTCATTAGTAAACCTCGGTTTGTGCATTAGATGCAGGTTGGAACCTGTCTAGGATCAGCGCCCGGCCTGTAGCCTGGAGCCTGCAGCCTGGAGTCCGGAGTCTGGTAGCTGCCTCCGCCTCCCTGGTCACTTTACTGTAAAGGCAATGCGCTACCGGCCCCATAAACCGCCACAGCCGCCGCGGATGTTCGCCGCTTGGCAGGCAGGATGCATGGGCTTGATTTAGCCAGAGTTGCGGACAGGGAAAACAGGCCAGCCCTCGTCCTTCTCCACCAAGCTCCTCCTCACAGCTTCCTCAGCAACACCACTCCGGCTCTCAAGGACCTCAAGGAACTCTGGCTTAGGCTCTGTTGATGTCAGGCAGCAAGATTGATGGCCGTGAGGTGCATGGAAGTGAGTTTGGGACTAAACAGTGAAATGAGAGATTGATGTTGGCCTTGTTGTAAAGAAGGGAGGCTGAAAATAGGAATTTGGATATGTGGAAGTTGAATGATGACTGCATGGCAAGGTGTAACTCAGTTGTAAAGTTCAACATATAACGTGGGCTTTCATTTTTTTAAAATCATTCCTTTTTTAATGAGAGAAAGCGGCAGCAAGGAGAGAAACCAAAAGAAACTGTGAAGCTCATCATGCTGAGCCAGGATGTATTTTTTCGGCCCCACATTCAGATATTTACAGTATTTAGCAAAGTGAATTCCATTTCCTAATTACAGGGACACTGAAATATGAAGTATAATATTTTCATCACATATTAAATATCTTCCTTTATAAACTCTTTCATGCCACTAAGTAAAAACCTATGCACGGTCGTCCAGTCAGGTACACGCTGCACATTCCAGAAAGACAGTTCCCTATTTTCATTCTTACAGCTTGAAGGTCAAAAAACACAAGAGGCTCAAGAGCTTATTATGCGAATACTTTATTATCAATGTGTGAATGGTGTTAGCTTTTTGTCTGGATATTAATAATATATGAAAACTATACACCAAAACCAGGCTGATCCTATTTTTGCTGTATAATTTTTCAAATTGGTATTGAAAGATTTTTTATCTTTATATACATATATATATATATATATATTATATATATATATATATATATATATATATATATATATATATATGTATATATATATATATATATATATATATATGAAAAGCCAAAGTGCATTTCCCGTTTTTTTTCCACTTGTCCATATACACATTGCACCATACATAAATAATGACATTGTAAAAATGACTCCAGTATTTACAAGTATAATATATATATTTCATATAATATATAAAACTTCATTAAATCTAAAGTAGATCATATTTGGGATAGTTTGTACTGTGTGGGGTGGGGTCTTGTATAGTCTCTCGCCGGACGCATCTCAGCAGTCTGTGTGTCCATGTGTGTGTTATCTGTGGTTGTTGAGGAGAATTTGCCGCATGGGCAGGAGGTGATGAACTGGCGTGGAGTAGAAAAATAGCCCCCAGCCCTTGGCGGCTTTGATGCGACGCTGTTAAATGAGGGCTGGGCTCCAGAGCGCAGGCTGCCTCTCGCAAGCCGCAGGAGCGCCCGCTGATCGCTCTCGAAGTCGGCTACCCTATGGAGAAGCCGGGCATGACTTTAAGACAGCCAGACCACGCCTCCAGCGTGGGTGAGTTCACGAAGATGGGGTGCTGGCTGCGGTTGTAGGCCCAGACGCCGTCGGGCTCCTTGCTGAGCAGCAGGCCGTAGCCGATCTTGCCCCGAGTGCGCTGGGCTGTGCCTCCGCGCCGCTCGCCGCCCAGCTGGCCCAGACAGAAGCCCGTGCCTTGAGGTAGGTCATAGAAGATGCTGACGGAGGGCCGTACACCGGGTAGAGGCGGCCCACCCCCAAGAGACGGTGTTCCAGTATGCTACACTGCACCAGTGCCTGAGCCAGGTGTCTGGCGACAGGCTGGCGTCTACAAGAGGAGCAGAAAGAGACAGAGAAAAACTTTTGATTATTCATTTGTCACATACATAGTACATGGAGCACATACAAGTTTGAAAGTAGTTTTAAACTAGTATTTATCTTTTGTAAAAATAAAAAAGATTAGTATTACATTATTATATTAAATATATTACACTATATTATATTTTAATTAATTCTAATAAGGAAAAAAGACAACCTTCATTGTTTAATTTATTGTTAAGTACTGGGGTCTTTTAAACTATTTAAAATAAATGTATAAAAAGCTATTTAAAAATATTGTTTGTGATTTAAATGTCTTTAATTAATTCAAAAATATTTATAAATATAAGCACGAGTAATTGCTTGACAATAAATGTAAATAAAAGTTTGCATCGGTCACTAACTTAACATTTATTTTAATTAATTAATTAATATTGTTTCCACAAAAGATCCATCCCTCATTTTATATTAATGCTCCATCAGTTAAAATAATATGGTTAATTACTTAAAAATAAATTAAAAACTCCTTGTCATTAACTTTACATTTATTGTAAATAATGTAAAATAATATTGGAATTCACAAATAATCATTGCTTTAATTAATTAAAATATTTGTTAGATACAAATTTCCAAATGAAGTTTTTTAAGGTTAATTTCTGCACCAGTGCCTTTCTGACACAGCAGTTTCCAGCACTGCCTCTAGGGGGAGACACTCTGGAGTTCACATTCAGCCTCTGTTACTCAAAACCTCACAGGCTTATGCTGCTTTCAGGTCTTTACACAATCAAAGCAAAATCATTATAACCTGCAAGAAATCTCTCTGAAATGTTTTCAAACCAAAACATTTAGCAAACTCTAAAATCATTACAGATTCGTCAATCAAGTACGACTGAACAGCGTGTAACCAAAAACACTTCAAGAGAGCAAGAAGAGTAAGAGCTGAGAGAAGGAGGCTCCAGAACCCCACCTCCCACTGTAAATCAGCTCGCTAATTCACTTTTCATGGCTGAGGAGCCTGAGTCTGTGGACTGTGTCCAGTGCCAAAGCCCTCCGCTCTCCTAGTGAGTTACAACTCCCTAGGTGCGTGTCGAACTCTGCCTCACACACACACACACACACACACGTCCATGTTCCACGAGACTCCGCTGCACATTGTTTGTGTACATTTCTGCCCCTCTGGTCTTCCGTTGTCGAAGGAGAAAGCGTCAGTGGGGGCTTGAGTTATGAGCTCATATCCGGTTCTTCCTTCCCCCCCCACCTCTCTCTCTCCCTCTCTACATTCCAGTGGGTGGTGGAAAGTGGGGGATGAGGGTGGAGGGGAGGAAGAGGAGGAGGAGGAGGAGGAGGGAGAGGGAGGGCCCGCTCCCGCTGCGGGCCGGGAGGACGGCATTCAGCTCCCTGACAACTTAGCCCAAGCTGGCGACCCCCTGACCCCCCCAGGCTTCGCCCTATCAGCTCCCATTAACTCGCACACAGACTGATGCCATTATTTTGCTTCAGAGCCTCTATTGGCAGAGCGGATTTAAAGGGCCCGCTCCGTGGCCCCATTCCTTTCACTGGCCAAGCTCTCCGGCCCTAATGAGTGGCCGGGCCATTACCCAGAGGCTTTAAGGTGGAGCGGCGCAGATACGCACACTCCCGCCAGCTAGCGACAATGCACACACACACTATTTATAAACTAAAAACGGTGACAATTTAGCCCCAGGATATACTGAAACAGTGCACGTGTACTATGATAGTAGTATACGCACTACTGTAAGTATGCTTCAGTGAAGGAGCA
The DNA here is from genome assembly GCA_032718565.1 of Distichodus sexfasciatus. Classification (NCBI taxonomy): domain Eukaryota; kingdom Metazoa; phylum Chordata; class Actinopteri; order Characiformes; family Distichodontidae; genus Distichodus; species Distichodus sexfasciatus. The sequence continues at coordinate 704,044 of JAVGVS010000160.1, read as the reverse complement.
GTGGGCAGCTAACAAAGGCAGCGCCCGGGGACCAGTGCTTGGGGACGGTACCTTGCTCATGAGTACCTCAGTGGTAACTTTACCGGTCCTGGATTCAAACCTGCGACCTTCTGATTACAGGGTGAACACCCTACCGTAACGCCACTAACTGCCCCAAGTTTGTGCATTTTTGCAAAATCTACTCTTTGGGCAGTTGATAGTGTAACGTTTAGGGCGTTCTGCCCGTGATGGGAAGGTCGCCGGTTCGAATCTCAGACAGCTAGTTACCACTGAGCAAAGTACCGTCCGCAAGCACTGCTCTCCGGGCGCTGACCACGTCAGCTGCTCACTGCTCCTTCACAGAGGGGTCAAATGCAAAGGTCACATTTCGTTGTGGTGCACTGTGTGCTGTGCTGTGTTCACAATGACAAATAATCACGAATTCACTTCACTTCGCTCAAACAAGGGTTGCACAATATTGGACAAAAAAGTCACTGCAATCTATTTTTGGAACTTGCAACAAACTGTCAGATGACTTAAATAGCTCAATCTGGACAGAATAAATCATTCTAGGAAGATTGGGGTGGCTTTGTAGGGGAGCATATCTGCACTGAAAATAATACTAATCATATAATTTTAAGTTATCTTTAGTCTCAAGACTCTCTTGAACGTATGTTTTGTTAATATTCTCTAGTAGTTTGGTCATAAAAAATGTGACGTGGGCGAGTTTTTCTTCTGTATCAAGCAGCCAAAAAGTTGTGGTATAATGGGTTTGATTTAACTGATCTCACTTGTCATTGCATGCAGTCGTCCTGCAGTTGGACGACTGTGTGTGCAAACATTGTGACGAAGGTGCAAAAACAATGTACTGTATAGCTACACTAGTTCCAAAACACACAATACCCTGTGTGATCTATAGCGCCGAAGTGGGAGGGGGAGTGTGAATAGTGCTGCCGCTAGTACAGGGTCTGGATGTGTGTGGGAGTACATGTGTGGTTGCACACGCGCACACACACACACACACACTAAAATGGCCCCTCCTCGCTGGGCCCCCGAACGTTACCATTAGCGAATTCCTCAGATCCCGCGCTAGCCTGGGAGGCGGCTTTTCCCTCCCCCCAACTCCTGGCCGCAGCCTTTTTACAGCCTTCTGTGTCACTTCAGAGGCTTTGAACATGGCTATAGCCTTATGGCCAGTGGACACACTGCAGACGACACACACATACACACACACACACACATACGCGCGCTGACTGAAGACGACTTGCGATACGGGAGAACGCTCTTCCACCTTAAATCTATATGTCCAAGTCAATAAAGCAGATATGGCTTATAGGGCCGAGCAGCAAACGCTCGATAACGGTGAAGTTTGTCCCTGAGCCAAGAGTATCACGTAGCTTTTTATCTTTGAACCAAAAACGGGTGAGAAGCGCGCGCAAGAGAGAGGGAGAGAGAGAGAAAGGAACAAAGGTTAATAATCTATTTAATGTTTAGCTTGGGAGCAGGGATAATGCACAGCGCAGGAGCACAGGAGGACGGGACTTTCTGCTGAGAGTTTGAAGAGAATATCAGCCGGTGTTGTTGTTTTGGAGAGAAGTGTGTATGTTGGCCGTACCGGGTCTGGCTGAGTGCTGCTCCTATGAGTACATCTGTGCTGAGGGATAGAGAGAGAATAAATCTTCCTATGAAGGGCAAACTCATTAGAGTCTCCTTAACAAAACACTGCCAGCCCGCTCTCCTCTCTCCCTTTTCTGTCAGCTTGTCTCTATCCCTCTCCTCCGTTCTTACTCCCTCACTCTTCCTCAACCTCTCTCACTCAGTTTACTACATTTATTTACTCTCTGTGTTATTCTGTCATCTCCATGTCACACAGGCAGACTTTTGTCGGTCAAATATTCAAGCAGGAATTTTCATACAGACTGACATTAAGAATTTATTTATTGTCGTCCTGGGTTTCTGATAATGTTGATAACGTGACGATAATAAGTTAGCAGCCGTGCTTCTGTTTAAATTGAGCGCTTGCAGCCTCATACTTTAGATTTCTGAACAGACACGGCTGACTACCAACTTGACCCACATCCTCGTCAGCTTTCAGCTTCTATTCGGTCTTCTCCAGCTCCTCTAACAGCTTGAAAGTGCAGATCGTGTGTGTGGATTTCTTTTTTGACATTGGACTATTGTCACCTCAGTGACAAAAATCAGGCAGCTCAGTATTGCAATATATAATTATATTGCAATTTATTTTTTGAACATTGCATATATTTCTTTGCAAATTAATATTGCAATATAAAACACAAGAAGTGACTAAATAGCTAAATCTGGACATACTGATCATTCTAAAAAGACTAAGGAAATTTTAAGAGGGGAGTACATCCGTATAGACAATAATACCGCTGCTACTACTATTAATACTACTACTACTACTACTACTAATAATAATACTATTCCTACATTCTCTCCCTTCTCTAGCTTCCCTAACACAGCTAAAATATGAATAAATAATTATGACTTGGACTTATTTCATCCCTTTTGCAAGTTTCTATTGAAAGTAAGCGATTATTTGTCATTGTGAACGCACCACACCACAGCACACAGTGCACCACAATGAAATGTGACCTCTGCGTTTGACCCATCTGTGAAGGAGCAGTTGGCAGCACCAGGGAAGCAGTGCTTTGGGATGGTACCTTGCTCATGATTACCTTTATCTGTTTGGGATTCAAACCGACAACCTTCTGATCACAAGGTCACTCCCTCCCTCGCTGCGACACTAACAAACTGCCCAGGTGTCATTGGTGTAATGTTTATTGTTATGCACACTCACTGTTATAGATAGTTGGCGGCAGAATGGTCAGGGAGAGGACCGGCGAGCGAAGGGTTGCTGGTTCAAGTCACGGACTGGTAAAGGTACCACTGAAGTACTCATGTCACTGCTCTCAGGGCGCTGCCAAAAAGCTGGCCACTGCTCCTTCACAGTTGGGTCAAATGCAGAGGTCACATTTCAATGCGGTGCACTGTGTGCTGTGTTCAGAATGACAAATAATAATAATTGCTCATAATAAAAAGATAACTGCTTGACTTCCTGAATCACAGTCGACTCTAATATAAAATTCTGGTACCGGACTTACAGGAGGGAGCCCTAACAACAACACCCGAACTCACAAGCACGTACACAAGCACCAAATGAGTAAGTTCGTTTTCTACCAAGTGGCCAGGTAACGTTGGAAAAAGCATGTAGGCTTACTGACAGCAAGCCGGATGCTGACTTCCTGGCTCCTTATCCCCGGAGACCTACGTCGGTGAGACGCTCTGACAGGAGGCCAGAACAGGAACTGCCGTCTCGTCCTCGGAAAGCACTCACTTGGTCATTAATGACACAAAGTGCACTAGAAACGCGCAAGAACGCCAGCGAGAACCGGTCTCGCGCTTGCTGATACTTGCTTGATTAAGTTGAAACCTAATACTAAAATACACGACACGATGTTAACGAGCCACATCTGAAGAACATCTGAGGTCCTGTTCGAGAAGCTACAATCCGCTCGGTTCCCCCCTCGTTCCGGAGCAGATCCGCTCGACACACGCAGAGAAACGCACATACGCGCGCAACAAAGCAAGGCAAGGCAAGAAAGCTGGGAGCAATTACGCCACTTTGCATGTGTTTAACCCCGCCACCTCCTGACAGCTCCGTTTACCCATTAGCAAAGCGGCCGTCGCTATTATCGCTATTACATTCTCACAACCGTCTCCTCTCCGTGTCAGTCTTCCAACAAGACGAGCGGCCGAGGGAGACAGAGTGAGAGAAGGAGCTTTGGGACAAAGCGGACCTGCTTTTCCATCTAGAATTTTTTTAGACTCGGGGGGGTTCCTCATATACATGTGACTTGGTGTACGAGTGCTGTTAGCTGTTAGACAACAACGCCATTTTTACCATGAGATGATGCCAAATATCAGCACTTCAGATTGGTTTTGTACAGTCTGAAAGTGATCAATTAAGATCTATTCCGTTCTGATTTGAGACCAACTGAGATCACTGGGGTCGTACAGAAGATTTGTCACCTGAACCCATGACCTCTTGAACATTTGATCATCTAAAGACAAAATCCTTTGGTCTACACACACATACACGCTTCAAACACAACCCAACATCAGCCAGAGGAGGATAAGAAGCTTCTGCCTAACAGAGGGAATGTTTCCTCACCACCATCTCCCTCAAATCAGACATTTGGAGCTTGGACCCAATCACACGTGAAGCTGTTTTGCGTCACAGGAAAAACTCCCTTTGTGGTAAAAGGAAGTAACCTTGAGAGGAACCAAGACTCATTTTTCTCTCATTCTCAGTGTGTGTATGTGGAGTAGGGTTGATACTCAGATACTAATCGATACTAACAATTATAGATGCATGATAATCTGAATCATATCGGAATCGGCTGATATTTGCTTTTATTACGGTCATCGTGATCGGACTGGTGCTTAGATTTGCCCGATATTTTCAGCTGATATTTTATGACGCGTTTATTGTACGTCGGAAAGGTAGCGCTTGTGCCAGGCATGTCCAAAGTCCGAGGTGGGATTTTATACGGCCCGCGCCTTCTGTTTTAAAATGTATGGCGTTATTTTGTGGCAAAATTCTGAACATGCAGTGGGACGTTTACCAGCAAAATCTCTTGTCCCCAACGAGCAAAAAATTTTAACTAACTAAATTGTGTATTTGCTTCACTTAGGGCTGTGTCATACTTTTCTACGCGGTAGTATGCATCTCAAGAAATAGCCAGGGTTGTAGAGTAACAGCTCTCTACGCACTAGGTAGTGCACATGGAGTGTGACACGTGCCTTATTTGACTTGGTACACAGCATAGGGCAGGAAGTGACTTTTTCTTAAAATGTTGTGCACGCTTGAAATGCTTTGCCCTCACTCCACTCACTTTCACAGAAGCTTGACTTGGCACTGTCAGAAATGTGGCATTATTTTTGAGCGCACAGTAGAACTTTAGTGAGCACAACATTTTGCCTTTATGCGCTCAACTCTGCCTTCATCATTTATCAGTATCGGCAGATGTAAGCATGAGAATATGGGATATGGTTCAAGTCCCAGAGCGGTAAAGGTACCTCTGAGGTACTGATGAGCAAGGTACCGTCCCAAAGTACTGCTCCTAAAATGCTGTCTGCTGCTCCTTCATGGATGGGTCAAAGACAGAGGTCACTTATGTTGTGGTGCACTGTCATGTGCTGTGTTCACAATGACTTATCGCGCACTAAAATTCGGTACTAAAATGATTATACTCAGTTCCTCATATCATCATCGCTCAAACTGTACGAGATTTAGCAGTGAAGTCCAGAGTTCAGTGAAATAAAAGGAATTAAAACCTTCTGAAAAAGCACACTGGAGGACACACGTGACTTTCTGAGAGTTGGTCTTTTATTATTTTTGTCTTTGGCTGCGCTGGTAAACTTCAAAACCTAAAGCGTGCACACCCACCCACATATACATTCACACACACACACACAGACACTCACAAAGGCGTTCCCTTTGAATGCCTGAGCCCATAATGGCCTGTTAAAACTACAGTACAATCACTTGGGTAAACAAATGCATTGAATCCCTCTTCTCCCATCCCGTGCTTCGCGGGTCAAAGAGCGACATTGTTCACCGACGGCAGCAAATGGAAACCACTCCAAACCCAATCGAAGGGATAAGGAAGATCCAAACCCCCGACTTCCCCCCAACTCCGCCCTATATCCGCACACCTCTGTAGAACGATGCGCTTGAACGTGATTCGTGACTCGACAAAACTCCATGTCAGTGAATCTGTGCGGTGTGTGGGTTCGCTCTTGGGGCAGTTTTGAGTCCCATTTTGCAAACTGAGATTTCTCGTTCCCTTGAAAGCCAAGGTGAGGCAGTAGGACATGGGCCTAGGTGCTATTAATTATGAATGCCAAAGGAGAAATTGAATAATAGTAGCAAACGAGTGTGTTCTGCTTCCAGAACTAACCCTGCTTTTCTGCTGACGGGCGGCTGATAATGCAGAGAAAACGCAAGGAGAAAGCGCGGAAAGAAAGTGCCAGAGGGAAGGGTGGAAGACAGGAATCCCACCTACTCCACCTCCACCCCACTTCCCCACCACACCGGCCACTTCACTGGGGCGAGCTGCGAGTAATTACTACAAAGTACACAAAAAGGTCTTGAGAGTTTCAATGGCAATCCGCTCCTATTATCCAGTAATGCTTTTAAAAGCGGCAAGCAGGGGAAGAAAGGAGAGAACAAGAGACGAGTGAAAAGAACAGCCCCGGGGCAAAAACTCCCGTCCTGCGCGCAAAGGCTAACAGAAGGAGAGAGAGAGAGAGAGAAGGAGACAATGAAGGAGAGAGAGAGAGAGAGAGAGAGCCAGAGGGAGTGAGGGAGAATGAGAAAAAGTGAGAATGAGAGAGGAGCAAGAGGGAGTAAAAAAGAGGGGAGGGAAAGAAAGGGAGTAAGAAAGGAAAGAGAGAATGAGAGAATGAGAAAGGGAGAGAAAGAAGGAAAATTAAGGGGAAAGAGAGAATGAGACAAGGAGAGAGAGAGGGAGAGACTGAGAAAGGGAGAGAAAGAAGGAAAATTAAAGGGAAAGAGAGAATGAGACAAGGAGAGAGAGAGGGAGAGACTGAGAAATAGGGAGAATAAGCGTAGGAGAGAGAGTGATACAATAAGTGAGGAATACAGAAGAAGTGAGAGAGAGAGAGTATGTAAAAAAGGGAAAATGACGGGGAACAGAGAGAACCAGAGGTAGAGAGAGAGAACAACAGGGAGAGAGGAGAATGGGAAACAGTGAGGAAAAGAGAGCAAGGTAGAATGACAAAGAGAGAGAGAGAATGTGAAAGGTGAAAGAGGGAGAATGAAGGGTAAGAGAGAGAAAATAAAAAGGGGAACAGTGGCAGTATCAGTGGGAGAGGGGAAACATGGAGTAAGAAAGAAACAGTGAGAGAGAGAGAGAGAGAGAGAGAGAGAGAGGGAGAGAGAGGGAGAGAGACACGTAGAGTGAGAGAGAGGGGTCTGCCTTCTCTTCCCACCAAACTGCAGACCCACATCCCTCACTTTTTCATCCCCCATAATCCAGGGAATTCTGAAAAGATGAACTCATTCCTCCACAGCTCGGAAAGAGAGAGAGGCGAGAGCACTGTTGCCAGTCCGTTTAACCAGAAAACGAGAGGGGGGGGAGAGAGAGAGAGAGAGAGAGGAGGGGGAGTCGGAGCCTCTTATCCTGTGCCAAGGATTAGATTCCCCTCCAGCTATTAGACTCTACCACTGAGCCGACAGGGAAAGGGGGGGACGGCTGGAGAGTGTGTTTGTATGTACAAGGGAAGGGAAAAAGGTCGGGGGGAGAGACAGAGAGATAGAGAGAGAGGCAGAGAGGGAGGGAGGGCAAAGGCAACAAGGACAGAGGGAGGGAGGGAGAGAGGGAGAGGAAAGAGACGAGTGCACCGTTTTTATGGCGGACAGAATCCGTCTCTTGACGCCACTCCTGACAGCGCTCTTTTTCCTACTCGAGCCGGGCAGAGAGGCTGCTCTGGGGGGATCGCAGACTTCTTTTTCCCCCCTTTTTTTGCGAGTGGGAAAAAGTGAAGGATAAAAAACACAGAGGATAAGTCTCTCCCTTCCATCTCCCCTCCCGATGGTACGGCTCGGGTGTTTTTTTTTTTTTAAAGACTCGCTACGGGGCGACTTACAACTCGCTAACGGGCCACATTTAGGCTGGCGTCTGTCTTATCTCTGCCATCAAAGACGGCTCTATCAGCCAGACGCAGTAACCGGCCCTGCACTCTCCCACAGATGGGATTTCTCGCTCTCTATCGCTCTTCCCCCTTCCCTCCCCCCACTCTGCAAACACACACACACACACACACACTCTGACACACTGTCAGGCAACATTACCAGCGTTACCGCCAGTAGCACACAAACAGGCCGAAGCAACACAACAGATCTGGACCTCAAACCGCCGATTTCCACCAACCTGTTCCTCTCCCTGTTCCCAGTTCACATCTGGAATTAGAAGCGCCTCGACAAGTGTCTCGTGTGTCCGCTTTGATCGGTGCGTACTTTATCCAGCTCCAAATGCAAATAAACACTTTGCAAACACCAAATGTGTTGCTGTTTGTAACAAACTTGCTAAACAAGCTGTGAAAACTTCCTTTAAAAAAAGCCATTTTTCAAACTTGACTGCATTTGTGAGATATTAATTTGTGAGATATTCCAGGCAGAAAAAACAGAAGTAAATGCATAAAAAATCATAAATGACATTTTCGGTCAATTCTTCTGCTTTATTACAGACAAAACTCGTATTTTAGCTGACAACTAACCACATCAACCAGCATTCTACTCAAAACACAGCCATTTATTGAGATTTTTAGCGTTTAATCCGGAGTGTGCCCTTCTTGTTATTGACGCGGCTCCGAGTGGTGCGTGGGGGATTGTGGGAAATGTAGTTCTTTCCAAAAAAGGCCAAAAGTTGCATATTTAATAGGCCAAAATGAGTCCTGATTGGTTCAAAATGACGCAAAACTTCAGTTTTACTTATTTTTTCAATTTTATAACGTTAGAGAGTAATCAAAAGGAAAAAAGAGATATAGAAAATTGATTTGTTTTCAAAAAATCAGTTTTCATCAGAAATATGCTGATTTCAAGTCAGCATTTACACATCAAACTATAACGAATCTGAGTAGTGCGTGACGTCCTGAATACAACATAAGACATATATGACTAACTTTTACACACACTAGAATGAGTCTAAAACCAAAGGTATAGGAAAACAGCCCAAAGTGTAAGGGTTAATTAAATTTTTTTTTTAAAGGAACATTTAGGAATAAAAGCTAACTGGTTGTACATTTTCAGACTTGTCTTTTTCTCTGTTTTTAACAAAAAGAATTTATCTGATTACTCAATTAATCAAAAGAAAAAACTGATAGAATACTCGATTACAAAAAGAATCGATAGCTGCAGCTCTAATGGCGACATACTTTAAAGTATGATCAACGTGAAAATAAGCAATATTTTTATTCCAAATTTTACAGGCATATCACACAGGAGACACAACTTTTCTGTAGCTAAAAGTGGAACTGCCACACCAAAAACAAATAACAGCTTTGAAGAGGTAAAGGCTTATCACAATCTGGTAATTATTTGTCATTGTGAACACACCACAGCACAGTGCAGTGCACCACAATGACATGTGACCTCTGCATTTGACACATTCGTGAAGGAGCAGTGGACAGCTGACATGTGCAGCGCCTGGGGAACAGTGCATGGGAACGGTACCTTGCTCATGAGTACTTCAGTGGTACCAACGACAAGCTTCCGATCACGGGGCCTAACTACGCTACCAACTGTCAAACTGTCCCATTGTTGTCTAATGTAAGTGTGCATATATCTTTTATATCTTTGAACTTTGAACCGGACTGAGGGACGACATGGAAGTCTCTAGGAGGCCGCTAGTGCATCTCCCGGCCAGCATGCATCTCCCACACCACATTAATCCCTCCTCTAAGACTCTCTGGTGTTAATGGCGAATATGAACGCTGGGCCAGATGACTACGAGATTCACACCTCGCTCTAGCGTGTAAGAAGCGGCTCCACGCTGCAGGGGCTTTGCCTCGCCCCCAAACGAGAACACTGGCTGCTGTTCACACTTCAACACATGAGGAATTTGAGTCCACAGACACAAGCGGGCCTGTGTCTCTGAAGAGACCGCACCAAGAGGTCAATCCCTTTGGGCCAAAATGACAATGTTGGTTTAGCGGAACGGCATAAAGCAAACTTCTATTGATAACATGGCTACTACAGTGAATGGAGTTGGAATTATCAAAAGTGCATGCTTTAGTCACTTATAAATTTAATGCATCATCCAATTTTGTTCAACCCTTCCGTAAACGGCATCCACTCAAACAAGCCAATAATCTATTGCTTTTGGCTAGGTGAACATCTCCTTTTAGGACATCCATTTCCTAATTACAAGGACGCTCTGCCTGGAGCAACTCAAGGTTGAGGGTCTTGCTCAGGATTCCAGTGGTTGTAATGATAGAGGTAAGACAGAGCTTGTATTTTGAATCTTGAAGATAGAGCTGGATTTGAACCAATAACCACTTGGTTCATAGATGAGCATTCTACCACTAGGTCACCACCACCACCAACACCAACGCTGTGCTGTTAAAATGAGGCTTGTTCCCCAGTCCTGCTCATTGGCACAAATTCCCTATACTCACCTTCTTCAAGTGGATCAGAACTTACTGAGGTTTTTCTCTTAAGCAAGCAAGACCACCAATTAATATAACACATCTAGATTTTATGAATCCTTTCATTAATTACTCTTTAATTTTAATGCACAGCATTTTATTCTCACTCAAACTGATCCAGACAGACTTTGTGCATTTAATCTGCTTTGTTTTGTTTCAGGACCAAAGCAGTGTTTGGACACCACATGTCCACAAGGTGATGGACACCCACTCGACTCGTCAGACGCCCAGCGATCGATCGACCGACCCGCTGGACTGCAGGAACGTGTCCTGTCAGGACGCCGCTATCCTCCAGCTCTGTTTCAATCAAAACAACTCGGCCCAGCAGAGGAGACAGAACGCTTTACGTTTGCCCCATTAAAAATGCAGCAGCGAGCATCTCTGGCAACTCACAGCTTATTTGGTCTGTCAGCAAAAGGAAGGAATGGGAAGGAACAGTAGTGTAAGAACACACTTTTGGTCCAGATAATGGGAAAAGTAACCGCAGGGTAAAGGAATACTATCAAAGTCCTACTACTGCTAATATTCATGTTAATATTGCCTTAAATCCCAAGCACAGTACTAGGGAATAGAGGTCGGCCGATATCGATACCGATTATTGCTTGTTAACAGGGCCGATAACCGACATTAGGAACCGATATGTAAAAAGAAGAGAAAATTTCTGTCAAAATTTCGATTTTAAAAAACGACAACAAAAAACATTATTTAAATAACTTTATTGTTTATAAATATTAAAACTTTTTATTTCAATTTAACTTAAAATAACATTAAATAAACATTTAAGTAACATTATAAAACCGTGAAGCAGAAATTTGAAACTTAAACTTTAAATGACCATTAAACATTAAATGAAGCAGCGGATCGAGAGCAAACGGCACAGAGAGAAGAGACGGAGGTGGAGCTACAGTAGTGCGCCTTGTAATTACTTAGAATCGGTGATGTTCAAAATCACTTTACACTGATACCGATATTTAGCAAAATGCCTAATATCTGCCCCTGATAATCGTCCCGGCCAATAATCGGTCGACCCTTACCGAGGAGGCGCCAATCCAACTTTTGTCAATTACGATAAAGTTACCTAGGTTTTGGGTATCAAGCTGATAACTTATATCTAACTCACTGTGTGGAAGAAACTGGGATCATTCTCTTATGACTAAAGCAATTTAGGGTTTAGAATTCAACTTGGTCAGGAAAAGATTGCAGCAGAAAAGGGTACATTATGATATGAAAAAGTACCATGTTAACATTAAATCTCAAGTCTCATCTCACAATCTCATGTAAATAAAACTTCACATAAACAACACATAACCACTTTGGATGAGTATCAGATCAATTTATTTGTGTAGTTATCATTCTCGGATTGGTGCGTCCCTATTTCCTACTTGAATGGCCGGTTTTACATTAATTTAGTAGTCTACTAATCGTCTGACAGACGACAATAACCGGAGAGGAAAACTCGCTGGCTGCAGCCTGAATGTGTGCAAAGTCCTCAATAAAGGCCAGTAAAGAGCAGCACAAACTCTCCATTGAGCCGTAATTTCATTTGGAGAGTCCACGCTCCAGACCCGCTGTGGCGATGTTGTGCTGGACTGCTGTGGGTCAGTCGCCCGTCCCTGGCCTCAGATGAAGACTTTCCTATTCACGCATCCAGCAATCAACGTTCAAAATAGCACACGTACAGTATTTTTCAACACTAATCAGATCAGAAATTGCACTCTGCCATCATTTATTATTTAGTTATTTATCTGCTGGTGGTAGTCTGTTTCACTTACTACTTCCTGGAAAGTTCAAAACTGATCTGAGCAGTGGTAGTTCCGATCAGCCAGATCAGAGACTGCATTTAATTGGGATGCAGTGTGTGCTGCGCTGTGTTCACCATTATAAATAATCACTCACTTACACTCACACTCAACAACGTAAGAAAGCTGGCAATAATTTTTATGGAATTCAAAATAACTTTGCCCCAAGTCACCGCTTGGTGAATTCTTCCGGATCATGGAATTTGTCTGCTCTCCAGTTGGAATGTTTCAGCTCAAATTGTAGCAGAGATTTAGATCCTTCCCAGAGCGCCCTCCTTCTCCCCCACCCCTCTACCTTTGGTAAAAGTGTCAAGCTCCTGGTTCCCTCTACTGATGGAACCTGGATCCCGCTTGAATTGCATGAATAATATTTCCACATTTACAAGCACTAAACACGAGGGGATGGCAAAAAAGAGAAAACACGGTTCTCCACAATGGTGATGGTGTTCTGGAAAAATCTGGGCAAGAAAAACTAGGCCGTGTCGTTGCGAGTTAAACTGACAAGTGTTGCGCTGCCTTCAACCTCCTTTTTTGATTGCGGTACTCGTTTCTGAAACAGGGCTACATCATCATCATCATCATCTTGGCTTGGCCCAAGCAGCGGAAAAGTGTGTATGAGGGAGAGATGAGAGAAAGAGAGAGAGAGAGAGCAACAACAGGAAATTCAAATCCAATTTCGTAGCAAATACATCCAACACTGTTGGCGTAGGATGCAAGTCACAATCTAAGCTAACCGGCAGACATATGAAGACATAAAAAAATCTTTCTTGCTCGCTCTCACACACACAAACACTCAGGCCTTGCCATCTCTGTGGGTTCGTTCCACTGACACTCATATTACTAAATAATACCACACCTAACTCCAATATAAAAGATTTTTTCCTTATGAGGAACAATCCTCCTATACAAAAATACCAACACAAATCACTTGTTTTCAAATTTTTTGGAGACAATCAAGACTTCATAATCACCTAAAAATCTCACATATATGCAAACAGTCTTGCTATTTTAGTGAGTTCCTATGACACCACACTTAATCTTAACCTTAACTTCAGTAACCTAAAGAAAACTCTTTAACGCTTAACTTCCCCAACCCAAGCTATAACTAACATTTAGAACATCCTCCCAAAGGTACAAATAGTGTTCCCATCTTTTAGGGGCGACAATCAGAACCTCAGACCACCTCCAACCATTTCCATCCACCGTTTTCATCCTCCCTGTCATGTCTGCGCCTCCTCCCCGACGCCCAGACTCGCCAGACTATTGAACCCGAGGTTCGATGTGTCGCATCGGGGTTGTTGTGGTAACGGTGTGTCTGTCCCTTTAAGGATTCCCCGCTAGGCACATCTGGGTTGTTTGCGTCATGGTGATGGTTTCCCGTTCCCAATGTGTTTCACCTGTTTGTTATTATCAAGTTTACGCTCATTGGTTTGTGTTCTGTTAATTTGTAACGAGTTCTATTGTTTAACCAGACCGATCCGGTCAGTCTTTGCTCGTTCTCCCTCACTCGTGCCTCACTCTCGCTCCAGACTCCAGCTCGCCCTGAGACGCCAGCAGCCGAACCGCCTAGCCGCCGCTAAGCTAAGCTATCTAGCCGCCAGCTCACCCCGCCGGCCTGGACTGCCGTGGCAATGTATGCTCTGAACTCTGCTCTCTCGCTGGCTGGAGCTGCCTGGTTAATCACCACTGTGAACTGCACTGTAAATAAAGCACCATTGCATTCCAATTCCCGCGTCTCTGTCTCCCTCCGCGGCACGCAGCATGACACTCCCCAGTTCATTCTGCCTCTAAGTACTCATCGGCTCTTCTCAGTTTTTAAAATCCTAATCCATAAAAATTTAATTTTAATTTGCAATTAGGAACGATCTTAGGAACGATCAGAGTACACCTACCTAAATGCTGTACTTTCAGATTTGGGCAAAGTACCTAACGTCAGCATTTAACTGACAAAGAAAACCATCATTCGTTTATTTTGTTAATTAATAGTAAGACTAGACACCCCCACAAAACAGCATGGTAGTGTTCTGACACAGCTCTGGCAGTGTGTGCACACATACTGTATATGTGTATGTTAATCAGAAGGACAGTGCAATGGCTGTAAACGCAGCCTGCTCAGAAAATCAACTTAACACTCCGCCCTGCTTAAAACCAGGTCTGCACCTCTAGCTTCATGACTTTCCAACAGCAACAATGTTTTAATCAAGACAAAAAACAGCAGAACTGTCTGAACTTGGTTTTAGAGTTCCAGTCTACAAGCGTGAAGTAACCCTACTGATTACTGATAGACTGTCACCTGCCGAGCAACCAATCACGTTTTAGAAAAGGGGGAAGAACATCCACTTTATCCACAGATTTGAAAGTAACAAGTAACGAGAACCTTGACAGAAATGCAGTGAAGTAAAAGTCATACCTTGCCCCAAGAAACACTAAGTGAAGTGCAGATACTTGTACTTGTATAACGATGTATGTGACAAACAAAGAATCTTGAAACTTTCTACAAATACACCGTCGACCGCCCAACTGCCAGTACGTTGAAGTTCCTCTAGAAGAAAAAAAGGGTCTCAAAACACTCTCTGCCTTAGTTTTAGCCGCCAACCAGCCCGTCCACCTCCATCACCTCCCCCACTTTACGGTTGCCGAACGCTGATATTTATAATTGCCGGGTCGCGAAATAGGGCCAGAAAATGAAACGGGGGGAAAATCCCCAGCGTCAGCACCCGCAATTGCCACTTCTTCCGCCTCTTCCCCGGGGAAAGGGCATGGGCCAGGTCCGGGTCCGGAGCCGAGCGCTTTGAGAGTGTTCGCAGCTCAAATGGGGCATTGTTGCCTCACCCCCCAACCCTTCAGCAGCCTTGAGAGGAGGCTCGCTAAAACACTAAACTAACAGTTGGACATTCCATACATTTTTAATGGCAGGGCTGGCTCTTTATTTGTTGAGCTAACCCCGGGGCCCGGCCTGCATGAATGGGTCCATTGGAGAAGGAAGAGGAGGAGGAAGGAGGGAGGAGGCTGACGGGAGGCGAGAGCATAGCGTAGTATGGTGTATCGTAGTGTGAGCGGGCTTCCCATAGCGATCGGTGGGATTAGCGGGCTGGGGAGGAAATCTCTGTCCGGAAAAAAAACGATAACCTGTGCAAATGCGACGTTTTTTTAACAGCGGGGATCTGAGCAGCTGTTCTGCCAAGAAACCGGCGCTGGTGTTGAAGTTAGTGGAAACTTTGGCTCGTCCGTCTGTCTGGCTGTCTGTCAGTCTGCGTCATTCAGTAACGTGTCAATTGGGTCGTCTTTTAGACGGCTCCACTTACGCCAACCCCCCATTCCAAGGTCGTTTTGACGGCTTCGGAAGCGGGAAAAAGGCGCAACCTCGAGGCTAATACGTCTTCTAATAAAAACGAGTGTGATTATTTAAGCTAGATTACACCCAGCCCCCGAGAGCCTGCTGTGCTCTTGATAGTGTTGCCATGAAGGGGGTAAACAAATACAGCGTGTGGCAGCACAGTTTCTGTTGACTTAATTCTGATTTCGGTGCCTATTTCCATGCCGGGCAGGAGATTAGCCGGTTTCTATTAGCCGCGTAGAAACCAGGCTGTCTTACAGGGATAAGCATCAGCTTTTGGTGGTTCAACAAAAAGCAATATGGCAAAAAAAAATACACTTGCACTGACAAGCTGGTTCTGGCCACTCAGTCATCCAGAAAGATCCATTTCATCTGGTATTATCATGTGACACTGTATTCCAGAAACATTCACACTGGTGTCTTTTGGCGATAAACTAACTTGAGCTTCAGAACCTGGACCAGCATTATAACAGAACTAACCAGAAACAAATCAACAAATAGTCAGCTGACAAATAGCTAAACAGCTAGTCAAAGTCAAAGTCAACTTTATTGTCATCTCTGCTATATACTGTACAGATACATAGAGAGACGAGACGACGTGGCTCCAGGTTATTTCCAGTGCAAACAAACAAAGAACAGTAGAACAGAGAATAAATAGGCAGTGGCACGACTAGGCACATGGGATAGACAATAAATAAGTAAAAATACTAAAATATACATTAAACAATATACATTTTAAACCAGACAATATACAATATACATTTTAAACCAGACAATATACAATATACATTTTAGACTAGACAGGGTTTTTTTTTTTTAAATATATATATATAATTAGAGCTAAGCTGATAAATCAGCTTAATGAGTCTCTACTGGTATCCAGTAATACCACATCTTGCGTCATTCTGACATGAGGCTATTTTCAGTTACGTCTCTAATTCTAAAAAATACAAGTTTTTAAAAAGTTGCTCTTTTTTCAGACTTTAAACAAAAGTGCATAAACATGTAACCAGTAACAAACTTAATATATCATACAATGTTTAATACAATCTTAAGATTACCACAGCGATGCAATATAATTGTAAAAATATTTTCGCGTGGCAGGTAAACGTAGCAGCATACGCAGTACGACACGTTGGAACGCTACCGGGATGTACACATCTCCCGCCTTGTGAGGTGGCTCACTTTCGCTAGCGAGCCATCATAAATCGGGGACTTCCTGTACATTTGTTGAAGAGGATGTTTCATTACTGATTGACAACTTGTATTTCTCTGAGACTATTAAAGACACTTTGCTATGTTTATAGGGGGTCTAGGTCGACTTTTAGGGGGTTTTAAGGGTTACAACATTTTTCGATTTAAGTGGCGTGTTCTGGAACCATGACGATGATTGATTTTTGCATAAACATGCAAAAATGAAAACACAAAAAACAAACTGCTCCGCTGTGCCTCGAGGGTAGGCCTTTTTCATCTAGAAAAGAGAATGATGTATGGTGAGGTATTACTGTACGCTAGAGATGGCATCATTAGGTAACTAGTAAGCAGTAAATAAGATATTTGTAACCATAAATTGTAGCCGATAAACTGGTTTACTGATATTACCGAGATGAGAGATTATGAGGTGCACAGTGGAAGGATTTGTGGACTTTTTTGTATCCTTTTGTAACCGCCCTATGTGATGTTATCTGAGTGGGAACTGAGCAAAATCTACAAATAAGATTTGGAAAGTTAGGCATAAATTTAGGGCAATTAAAATATATGTGCTTTGCTACACATTAAATTATGCGTAGGAAAAAATACCATTTCTGGGTGAAAATGAGCATGTCATTATCAGTTTTTAAACCTTCCTATCGGTCTTAAAAAGCCTTTGTCCTTTAAAATTTCAGTTCGAAATTCTGTAGCAGCATTCTCCTTCTCAAGATATCAATTCCAGCATTTCGGCAGGTATAGACACAAACCCGATCGCTGTTATCAAAATGCTTCTTTCTTTTTGGGGAGGCACTTGGTAGCATAACGGTTACAGAGTTCATCCTGTGATCAGAAGGTCGCCCACTGGCGAATCCCGGTACCATTTAGGTATTCATGAGCAAGATACCGTCCTGCTCGGCTCGCAGGGTGCTGCTCATTGCAATTCCACGGATGGGTTAAACGCAGAGGTCACATCTTGTTGTGGTGGACTGTGTGCAGTGCTGTGCTTACAATGACGAATAATTACTCGTTTCACTTCACTTCTAGTATTCTGAGTGTGAAGCCAAAAGAACGACGCAGGCGTGTTTATAAAGTAACATTCACTGGACCACTGCACTTTTCTGAAAAGCAACTGGGCTCCGTGGAAAAATCTTCAAGATCCAAACAACCCCCCCAACCCCCCACTTACTCCATCAGCTCTGTAAAGGCCTCACATCTTGAAATCCTTATAACACTCAAACAACCTGGAGAGCAAACAAAAGATTCTAATCTAATATCCCCGAGATCTCATTCCAATCCCACATCGAGGGGCCAAGTTGAGTGCGTGGAGACGCGCAAACACACGCAACACACACTCGACGAGGCGGAGACGACACACTTTTCGATTCCAGCCTTGAACAGACAGTACAAACGCGTTAGGCGCGGGTTTAGAGCTGACTGCACCTTTTACGTGTTATAAACAGGGTTGAAAATCACGAACAACTGACTCAGGGCGTGAACTTGGTGACCCGGCATGACGCGGTCAACACTACCGGTGCTGGAAAAGCGTCTCCTTCGGCCTGGTAGCTGTACGAAAGCAAGCAGAATGAAGGTAGGTAGCTTGTGCAGCTGTCCTAATGACTGATAACTCTGTGTGTAGAAGAGTGTGTGTGTGTTTGTGTAGTTTACACATTGTTACGTAAGGGGAAGAGGAAGCCAGGCTCTCCGGACAGGAACCCAGGCCTCAGTGACAGCGCTGTGTGTGTGTGTGTGTTTGCGAGAGGATGTTCGGTATCACACACTTTGTATGCAAGCTCCGAACAAAACATGTCAGGAAAGGTCCATTAGCGAGCGTACACATCCAAACATTGATGCACACACACACACACACACACTCTAACACATCACCTCCAGGCCACTGGCCTTCTCTTCAACATTCCTCGTCTTTCCCCTGCTGTCAAAGGAGCGATTGAGCGAGGCCCAGCGCCCCGGCGCTACAAAACCCAGGCAAGGCTTTTTAAAACAGGATGTTTGGCTGTGGCCTCCTCCTCCTTCCCCTCAAACAAACAATCAGCACAGCCCCGAATTTTTTTTTCTTCTGCAGGCTGGGTGGAAGTACTCGAGTCACATTATTTCCACATCCCGTATCCTGGAGCTCTCAAGGCCCTGGGGGAGAAGCCAGGCAGGCTCGGGGGCAGCGCTGGAAAGCCGAGGCGCCATGCCAGGGCAGAAGAGAGTGAGGGAGAAAGAGAAGAAGAGCTTCCACAAGGAAGAAGCGGTTTTCACGAACGAGGTCGGAACTCGCTTCAGACCTGGAGCCACAAGCGACCTTGTAAAAGCCAAAAAGGCTGGAGGAAAGTGAGGCAACCTGGGCATGCTGATGACGATGATTGATTTTTGCATAAACATGCAAAAATGAAAACACAAAAAACAAACTGCTCCGCTGTGCCTCGAGGGTAGGCCTTTTTCATCTAGAAAAGAGAATAGGCCAAATTTGGTTGCATCAACAAATTCCTGTCCTGTCTCATAAACAGCCAGTCATGTAGTTTGATAATGCAATGTGCTATGTGTGACTCACACACAGCCTGTAACGTTCAACGTTTGACAGGTGACAACGGAGGCAGCGCCAAAAGAGAAAATGAGTGCAGAATATTTTTGCTGGCCAGTAGGACAGTTTTTTGAAGTCGGATCGATATCAGAAAACAATTTCGTTGAGTGCCAAACCACTCAGAAAAACTGTCCTGATTGAGACTGGAGTAGGCCAAACTTGTTTTATCGAGTTAATCCCTAACGGCACGCTAACAATGCGGTGAAAAATCGGACTCCTGAATGCTATTTACTGACTTTTAGCTTTTAAAGTTTATGTCTTACAGATGTGAGCTTGCTCTACTTCAAGGTAATCCTTTAACAAACTGTGATGTTCACACAAATTCTACAGCTTGAACTAAACTCAACTGTAACAATGTTTTACATTTTGTAACTGTATTTTTGGGGGGCAGTTGGTAGTGTAAGTAGGGAGTTGGCTCCATGATCAGGGGGTTGCATATTCAAGTCCGGGACTGGTAAAGGTACCACTGAGGCACTCATGAGCAAGGTACCGTCCCCCAAGCACTGCTCCCCTGGGCATTGCCCATGTCAGCTGCCCACTGCTCCTTCATGAATGGCTCAAATGCAGAGGTCACGTTGTGTTTCGTTGTGGTACGCTGTGTGCTGTGCTGTGGTGTGTTCACAATGACAAATAATCACTCACTTACGTTTACTTAAATTAGCTAATTTCAAGAATTTGTGTTACAAATTTGATCTCCATGCCCTGATAAAAAATTGCTAATTCAAGATAGAACTCTTCTAGCAAAAGCCGGTATTAAAAATATTAAAAATAGCCAGCGTATTAATATATAAAATATGATATAAAATATTTTATTGTGACATAAATAATGTCAATTTGGCTGTCCTGGTTAATCCCAACGAGGCACAGCTAAAGGCAAGTCTACTGAAGATCTGGGGTCTGGCAAACAGTCGGCTGGAATTGCACAAAGTTTGGTAGAGAACTTAGAATACAATTCAGCCATTTGCAGATGCAGGAGCAGAAAAGGTAATGAGCTCAGTTCCAGGGCATCACATGCCTTTTAGGCTTGCTGAAAATCCATGGATGCAATCTAATCAGTGTTAATCAGCACGGCGTCACATGTTGGGATTACACTGTTTAATTGAGCTGTGAACTTCCATGCACACACACACACACACAGACAGACTTATACTCTCGAGGGAAAATAAAACTTTCAGGCTGACCTTGGCAAAGAATCAGGGAACGATACTGAAACAACGCTCTGTGTGTGTGGGTGAGATTTTTATGTGGTTTTTGAGAACCCATTTGAGCCCTAAAAGACATCAAAGCTTAAGGTTTTGTGTCTTGGTGGTGGTGGTGGTGGTGTGACGAGACACTCAGCTCTCTAGAATGAGACGTCACAAGACGAGACATGGAGCGTCATACGTGACCTTTATGGTTTGGGACACTACATAGGACGGGAAGTGATTTTCTTCAAATGTTGTGCACAATGCTGAAAATGCTTCGCTCTCGCTTGACTTTCATGCTCGCTTGACTTGGTGCTGTTAGAAATGTCAGACTTATGTTTTTCAAAATTCTGAGCGAGCAGTGGAACTGTAAGCGGAATATCTTGTCTTCACGCGCGCAACTCTGCCTTCCTTGTTTATCGGCATTGGTAACGTTATCGGCAGATATAAGCATGAAAAACCGAATCATGCCTCTGACAAAACCCTAGTAACATTTCCACCGTTGAACCTGAGAGACATTCTATCCTCGTTTATCCAACACGTCCATTCCAATCAGTCCAGCATCTCCCACATCTCATTTCTTTACTCACATTCTTATCTGGCTCGTTGCTGCTAAAGAGGCCAGTAAAACGCTGCTTCCATCTTGCCGGTAGCGCCAGATAAACCCTGATAAACCTCACATGACAAAAGAGGAGCCACGTAGGCTGCAGCCTGCTGACTGAAAACAAACTAACAACACAGACACCAGTGTAGCACGTTGCAGCCTCAAGTCTGTGTTTTACGGTGCAAGGCAAAAACTGGTCCCAAATCAGACCAAAATAAGACCAGCAGAGCAAGACAGACAGCATCCGTGTTTCTATTGTAACAGCTCCGAACTCGCCGTCTGTGCAAACAGGGAGGAGAATCAGTTTGTATAAAGCTGGCATGGACTCAAAGAAAGAAGCTGTCACTCATACGCTTAGTCATACCTGCCGTATTGTGTCTGGACCCGGGTGTTCAGCAAAAGTGACTAGACGTTCCACCTGCTTCAGGAAAGCGCTACTGCAGTCAATGTGAAAACGCGGACGCCCAGAAAAGAGGCCTCGCGGTGATGTAACAGCTCACGACGCCTGTATAATTGGAAAAACTTGAACTTTAAAGCTGGTTTTGTGTTAGTCGTTTGCTGATCATTCTTGGTTTGATGCTGGTCAAATAAAAACTGTTTTAGCTGGCTACTAGTTACAGGAATCTCATAAATGCTAATTAACGAGTCAAAGAAAGTGCAGTTAATATTTGGCCAAGTTTAAGCGGCTCCGACCGCTGTGTTCAGTCCAGTCCAAATCCAATCAAAACATTGTTTTTGTTATCTGTCTAACATATTATAGGCGAGGGAACACTAAATTCCTGTATTTCTGTGGATATATTCATAGGCAAAAAAGTTCAATTTCTGATTGCCGGATGAAACGCACTCCCTTGTGTTTTGAGCAGAGGTGGGAACGTCTGGCCTCAGAAAGTAATGTTGCTGCCAGTTTCTACTTTTAATCCAATCAATTAAAGAGAGCCACAGCCAAAAAACCCATATGAAATAAAACTGCATTTGCTATTTGAAGTCATTTATGCTGGTTTATGATGATCGTTCGCTGGTTATTAAAGATCTACCTATTATCAGCCGGGCCAATTATCGGGGTCCGTATTAGGCATTTTGCTGAATATACTGTAGGTATCGGAGTTTAATTTTGACCTTCAGCGATATTAAGCAATCAAATTGTCCGCCCACAACAGTCTCTGATTGGCTGTATGTCACACGAGATCTAGGTTAAGTGTAGAGCACGCTGAGCAGCTTTCTTCACCACAACCTCCTGCTACTTAATTTGGAATGCTAAAAGTTTCACAGTTTTATAACGTTACTAAAATGTTTAATATTATTTAAAGTTACATTAAAACATTGTAAGAATTTTCAGTATTTATAAACAATAAAGTTACTTAAAGTTTTGTGTTGGTGTTTGTAAAATTCAAAATTCTGAAAGATTTTCTTTTCGTTCTTTCTTTTTTTTGCATGTCGAAGCCAAATACCGGTTATTGGCCCTGTTAACTAGAAATAAACGGTATCAATATTGGACCTGAAAAAGCAATATCGGTCGACCTCTGCTTATTATTGGTGGTTTATTGCTGTTCAAACTGATTTAGGATTGAAATGACACTTTAAACGGATTTGAAAAACTGTTTGGCACCAAACTGTCCAAAACTCAGTTTAAGTTAGTAATAACTAAAAATATGTAAGAGTCCAAAAAAGTGCAGATACGTTTTCCTAAAACAGACTTTAAGCTCGTATTTTAATTGGGGGGAAACAAAATTCCTATATTTTGTGGCTACAAGCTAAAATATTTTCTGCTTCTGGTACCAGGTAGGCTGACGGTCTCTTGTTTTTCGAGCAGAAGTGGGTAGAATTCCTGCCAGCTTTTCTTTTTACCCCAGTCACAGCCGATTCACGGCATAAAATGATGTGAGAAAAGTGTGATGAAAATTATGTGGTAAAAAACTTTATGTGATAAAGTCTTCCTTTCTTCTTTCATCCTTTAAAGCTGGTTCTTGATTGTAATTTGCTGGTTTGATGCAGGTCAAGCTGATCAAAAATGTAAAAAACACCTTAAGCTACTTTATCAAACTGTCAGACCCTCCAAAACTCAATATTAAGCTGGTCCCAAGTTAAACTGATCTCTCTTTTTTTCAGAGATTCATTCAAAAGGCATGGAGCATCAGCAGGAGCATGGACAGTGAGGATCCAAAACCTCCGTGCCAATACAACCCGGGCGGAATGAACGCACAAAACACAGCGATCATAAAAAGACCGACGTGGAAGGGAAACGCACAGTCTCACACGCACAGTTATACAGGAAGCAATGAGCAAAAACTTCAAAGGCCGTGGCTGTAATGTCCACACGACAGCGAGGAAACAGGTGCTGTACACGAATGCCCACAGATTCACACACACTCACTCAACCCACCCACACACCCACACACACGTGTAGTTCCCCTGGGGCCATATGTTGGTAGCTATGTTTTGAAAACGGAACACTTAATCAATACTTCTGCGCTGACACAGCGTAAACATGAACTGACAGCAGATTTTCCTCACCGTGATGTCATCAGCCACATTATAAGCAGCGGCGGGAAAAAACAGATGTGGGCATGTTCGTACATTTAAAGTGACATTAATGAACTCACCCGAAGACACACAAAGTCAAACACAGCAGCACTTTCACTTTAAAAACACATGTTTACTGATATAGGGGTCAATCAAGTATCACTTTCATTTCAAATCAAGTCTCTTAGTGTCACACTTGGATTATAATAGGGCTGTGTGATATGACCAAAAATCTCATATCCTGATACAAGTCATTTCATGTCCCGATAACAATATATATCAAAACATAATACATTTACTATAAATTCAGTGGAACTTTCTTTAGCAAAATCTCGTCTCTGTACGCCCTCAACTCTGTATGAAAAAGCAGAAGGTGCCACAATTTGTCGAGATTTTACACAACTGACAGTAAAGCACCATTTTTTACAGTTTTATTCGCCTTCTTTGTGGCGTTCTGATATTCTAATATCTATGTAAGAAAGATCATCCAGAGCCTAAAGTTTTATTAGCGCAAAATAAATGCAATCACAAATGCAGATAAATGCAAACACAGGCCTCAAATCCTAAAGTGCACAAAAGCAGAGTAGATTATAAGCTTCTAACATCACACGCGTCTCTACACAAACTGTAGAAAGACTGTCCAATTGGCACAAAGCAGTTAAACTCAGATCCTTTTAATAAAAAGGTCATTTCCAAATCCTGTCCAGGCTCAAAGTGTCCTCTGTGACGTGAACTCCGGTCGTCCCGGTTAGTGAGCATGTCCCATGCGTAAGTGGTAATGCGGGCGATTGCATAGCCTATAAAGGGTTAAAACGGACACAAAACTTCTAGCAGAGGCAGAGAAACTCCTAAAACACACATGAGCGACAATGCCAGGTGTGTCCAGACCAGGCTGATTTGGAAAGAAAGATAAACCCTCCTCCTCTCAGAACTCATCTTCACTCGATCCTCCCACAACAAGAGATGAGCATTAAGGGGCATTACAGTAGCCCAGGGGCTGTACTCTGCTGCTGCAGCAGTTCCCCCTCTCTTTTCCCTTCCCCAAATCTGCCCCTCGGGCCTACTTTCAAGAGTTTTACTAGTTCCTGCGTGTGGGTGGAGGACAGGGACAGGCAGACCACACGTTTTGAGTAATGCTCCATTGATCCCCTCTTTCCGCAGGCCAGGAGGGTGTGGTGGTGGTAGTGGAGAAGGAGGTGGGAGGTGGTGTGAAAGACGGATGTGTAGGAGGGGTTCATCTCGACCTCCCCGTGTTGGGGGAATTGCGAAGGAACGGCATCTCCGAGCAGCCCAAGAAAAACACAATCAGTTACACCAAGAGGCGGCTAATAGGACAGATCCGAGCCGTTTAGGGACTCGGGGATAAAATGACCTCACCGGGAGATTGTTGCTCACGACAGATCAGCCCTAGTTCCTACTTTAAA
Source organism: Distichodus sexfasciatus (assembly GCA_032718565.1). Taxonomy (NCBI): domain Eukaryota; kingdom Metazoa; phylum Chordata; class Actinopteri; order Characiformes; family Distichodontidae; genus Distichodus; species Distichodus sexfasciatus. The sequence goes on along the minus strand of JAVGVS010000160.1, from coordinate 679,165 downwards.
ATCCGGCGCTTGATCGAGAAAAATGAGGCGGGCTTGGACTAACTCTTTCAAAACCCCGCGTCGGAGAAACAAGCCTCTGTTTGGCCTGGCGGGAAAAAAAGAAGCGAGAGTAAAAGTAAATAAATAAAATCAGCACGCCCTGTTTGCACGCTGCAGCAACATGGAGCGCTGCCCGCAAAAAGCCAGGCAGCTCGCACGGGTCTGCTCTATTCCGCAGCAGATACAGTCGGAGCCAGTGTTTGAACCGGCGTTTGTTGACACAGGGAGTGTCGCTGGGCTGAGGGGCAGCTGCGATGGGATACGGAGATGTTAAAACGGCACGAAGCAGAGACTTGGTCTGGTCCTGTGCTCCGTTCAGATGGAGTGTGAATGTGGGTTTAACTATTCTCGGCTTATAGAGACAGAGAAGAGAATTTTTTAGCCGGCCACGCTTAGCATGTGTCACGTGGAGGCGAGAGTTTTGTCTCACGTGGTGAGACAGAACCATGCTGGTTCTATTCATTTCTCTTAATGGTGTCCTCTTCTATCTCACGTTCTCTCTTCGAACCACCAGTTTCAGTCGAGAAAGAGCTGACGATATTGTATTGATTCAGTGAGTGAGGTTTTGACGTCTGCCGAAACCACAAAGTCTGCTACGATATAACTTTGTTTCAATACAGGAGCAAGTGTTCGAGATGAGACAATACCATATGCTGGTGTAACACAATCAGTTTGATTCACATCAAGTCATCAAAAGCAGCTACAATATCGTTTGACATTTTTATTCCCGAGTTACGGCCAATGAGCCTGTTTAATAAAAGTTAATAAAAGACAAAACCAGCTGATATCTTGCTTTCTCGCAGCGTCAATATATGTATGCTGTATGATCAATGTTTTCATTTTGGATCAATGCTATGAGCTAGTTGATCATGGAATCAATATATCAGTGTAGATCGATATATCGTTACACCCCTATATCCAGCACTGCTACCACTTGGCCCCTGAGCAAGAACCTTAAGCCCAAAGAGACTATACCGTTTAATTAGGAACTGGATGTCTGATGAATGCCACAAATGTAAATGTAACTCTCTGATGTGCATGGAGGGGGGGAATGGTGTGTGTATGTGTGAGCAGCACGAGTGTGTGAGAGTGTGTGTGTTCCAGCCAGCTTGGATCTTATTACAATTTGATCCCACTCAAATATTTCAGAAAGAAAAACAGAGAAGGGAAGGCCGGCCCTGTGTCCAGCCAGCACGGCCCACTGCGCCTCGGCTCGGCCTCACAATGAGAGCTTTATCTGCGCCGCACTCTCTCCCGCGCTTAATGGTCTTTAATGAGGAGGAGTAAAGCACGACATAAAAACCAAATTACCTGCAGCGTTCGCGTATTTAGCACGAGGATCCAAATCTGGAACCAGAAAAAAAAAAGCCTTCCGCTTTCGCCAATGCCTTTTCCACATCCGTCACAGAAACACGGTAATAAGCCTTTACCTCTCTGCTTTCTTCAGGAACTTTCACTTGTTTGCCTTGGCTGATGTGTTAACCTTTCAGAACAGATATGCGAAAAGTTGATATCTGCACTATAACAATGGCCGGCGTTGATGGGACGGCTGCATGATTCATTCCACAAACTGTTTCCTCAAGTGGCGCAAAAAAAACACTCTGATATCTGACAAGGTCGCCATCCCAGGCACGTAGCTTTCGTTTGAACAGCGATATTACCTCACCCGGGTTAGAAAGGAGGCGCAGAAGCCGTACGGCGCGGCACACTTTAACACAGAGTCCAACTGGCACCGACGAGCACCGGGGTGAACGCAGGCTCACTCCGATGCCCCGCGGATTTCAGAGGAGCTGACTCACCTGAGAATTCCCCGTGGGTGACGTTGGGCGAGCTGGCAGCCTCCGTTTCAGTGTAAGACAGTGTGGAATCTGACAGATCTGAGGAGAGAGAATTCCGTTAGAGCGTAAACTCTTGTCAAACACTGGCTGCTCGCTTCCAGCAGCTTCATGCAAATTTTGCCGCCAGATTTAAACAACCGACTGTTAATCCGTGCAATCACCCCAATACACATAGGAATAAAGTTTGCACCGTTTTGACTTTTACAATTCACACAGAAATGTCGAAACATTTTGGGCATTGGCCAAATATTATCTGATATCGTTCATTCAATATCCAAATCACTTAATCCCAATCGTGGTCGCGGGGGGACCGGAGCCCATCCCAGGAACTAGAGGATTTGTAAAGTCGCTTAAATTCATGCTCTTGCTTTTGTTCACAAAACACGGCTTACAATTTTTCATTTTGAAGTTTTTATATCTTATCTACCAAAGTAGTTTGAGCACCTACTCCTACACTTGCTAAGTACAGTAAGATCATTGTTTTTCATGTGTTAACATTTATATGTGTTTTGTGGATAATGTGTATATTTTGTTTATGCTTATCATATGATGCTTTTTCAGTGCAAATAGAATAATTTAATATAAGAAAATAAAAAATATATATATATAAATGTGTGAAATTGAACAGAGAAAAAACCTGACCCATACTGTATATCAACATTTGGATCCTGAATATTTAAATTAAATTTAAATGTGATTTAAATAGTACAATTTTCCCCCATATATTAAGTCAAGCCCTATACAGACTTGACCAACACAAGGGTCACAGCTAACAGACCACGACAGTCGGCCCTCTTCTGTTTGCCCCCCAATACCCCCTTCCACCACGTCCCCAGGGTTGATCGGTGATAATAGGGGTATTCCGGGCACGCCCTCCACCCCAGAGCCAAATTCTAGTGGCTTTTATTGTGGCCAGGGCCAAGGCCCAGGCTTATGCTTGGGCTTGGGCAAGCGCCACCACATCCACCCTGGCACGCTAAAAAAAAAAGGGGCGTCCCGGATGCTGGCTCCAGCTTCTGCTCTCTGTCTCGGCTACTGCACACATTCCTGGTCACTGTGCCTAATTGCCACCATTAAAATTCTTCTCGTTGTTGTACACTTCCCTTCCTCTGCGTCCCTCGCTGCAAAGCCAGAGATTCGGCAGTCGGTGGCCAAGAGCCGATGGCAGAGCTTTAAGTCACAGGGGCCAGCTTACTTGGGGACGGTCTTTTTATTTTTTTACAATTTCCTTTTAATTGTTTTCGCCTGTCATTTGTGGAAATTATATTTCTATGTATTGGACAGAGGATTTTACAGGACGATTTTGCTCTTTAAGATCGTTGTCTGTGAACGTGTTTATGCATGCTATAAAGTAAGGCCTAATGCATGAAATGCATTTAAAAATTCTAATGCTTTTTCAAATGGGAGTTTCATTAGGGTGGTCCAGCTTTTTTAGGTATTTCAAAAACGCAAAACAGTCTATTATGTTAAATATGTGTGCCTTACCCAGTGGCTTGTGTTCATCACTAGGGGAAAGCCTTGAGTATGGAGGAGGAGGCGACTCTGAGGAAGAACAGAACCAGATTACAAACGAGAGCTGCAAATATGTCTTATTCCCGCACAGTGAGCCAAAAATACAGATCCGAAACAAACTGTAATACCCAAAGCAAACCAACAAAGTGCAACAAATATCCATAAACTCTACTTTAGACATTTGTGCGCCACTATCATCTGGTTCTCTAATAGGAAAAACAAACACTCGTTGGACAACTCTTGACTTACGACATTTCAACTTTAGAACCCGACATAAAAGCAGTGACAAGAAAAACAGCTCTAATTTATGAAAGGGGATGTCATAAGGGGATTACTTCAGCACTCTAGAAATGTGGAAACGTGTTTGTTTTCTGCTCCTGTTCCTGCTACAGAAAGTTGGAGCGTGACGCTTCCTTGGTGTCGCCCTGTTTGACATCGACTTCAACTTTTTAGAAGAGGTTTTAAGATGTCGCTGCAAAGATTTATAGTCTTGAGAATTCAACGGAAGGGAGTACGAACAGCCCGGAGGAAAAGCAGCAACAGCAGCAGAAGCAGCACGGAGAAAAGGAAGAAAAGTTCTCAAGCACGTAGTGACCTCGCCTAGAGGGAGAAGGAGCGGCGGAACGCGGCGGTAATGGCGCCTGTCTCTTTAAGAGCGCCGGCGGTAATTGCCAGGATCCGAACTCAGTCGCTCAGATACACAGCGAGTCAGTCTGGCGCCAGCAGTATGCAAACTGTATATTATCACCACTCCTTCACCTAAATAGCATGAGGGGGACCTTCTTAGGCAAAAGGGCTTTTAAAACGCAACTTGAAACTGATCTCATTTCAAAGGGATAATGGCTAACCAAATAAAAGAAAAAGAAAAGAGGGAGGCCTTTTTTTGTCCGCCTGCGTCCATGTTCCACTTAGGGCCTGAAATTCCTCCCTTGCTGTGAATTGGATTTACGTTCAGTTGTTTAGTTTGGATGATAAACTCAATAAAAACGTTATGCTTTATAAGGAAGCAAGTTAGGACTATACAAGTGGTTTACTTCTTCTTCAAATAAGCATTTTTTCGGTCAAAAGATTTTATTTGTTTTTGGTAGATTTCTTTGTTGTACCAGAATTCATTAGATGTGAATAGTTTAATAAATACTATTAGACAATAGTGCGGCTCTGCATTAAGACTTTGTCAATATAATGACCCTTTTTAGACCCATTTATGAGCCTCAACTTTTTTAAAAAGCGGCCCTAGGACTTGAAGGTTGTGGGGCTCCTGTTCAATCGCATGAAAGAAATACCAACTTTATCGGGTCACGCATGAGCGCACGTGAGTTATGTCTCCGCAAAAGGCCCCATATGGAGGTGAGGGGGATGTTGTCTAGCCCACAAAGTAAGGAAATCATGTTTGGTGGTTGAAAAAGCACAACTCACCGCTTGTTAACATTAAAACTTTTAACCCTGGATAAATAACATGCACAGTTATGTTTATAGCTCACCTTTGCCAAACAGTTGGAACTGGTCATATCTTTCAACCAAAAAACCAACATCTTACCTGCAGAGTTTACTGGATTTGTTTTTTTTTGTTTGTTTCCAAGTAACGTTTCTCAAACACTTGCCACTTGAAACTTATTTGAAATCACAATTTGATATTTCTGTTTTACGGGATCAATGTTAATGCAAGATTATGCCTGAGGTGCACATATTTCAATTGTAAAGCTACAGGTTGTCTACAAATCTGATTAACAATACTCCTATTGTGCAAAACTAACCTGTCTGTTCAGGGTGCTTAAAACCAATGTTGTGATTGCTCAAGAGTTTATTTATTTCAGTTTTTGTGTTTTATTACTTGCCTTCCATATAATTAGGTCATTTTTTCAGCCAGTCCACACAGATCTTGCAGGTCAGTAATGGCTGTAATTTGCTTAGCCCTTTGATTAATGACTGTTTCTGCTAGAGGCCCCACGGGTTATAAAATGATTAAAGTCGTCACATAAAAGGTTATTGACCTACGCCTAAAGTCAACTTCACATTACTGAGTTAAAAGATGTTCTGTGCCTGTGCTTTGTACTTTTTTGGCAGGTGGAAATTAGGATGGCCACTTGAGGTGCAGAACGAATTCTTGAGCTAAATGTTTTAAATGAAATATACTGTATAGATCAGAGAAAAGAAAGATGGGATCTTTTAATGCCCATAGTTCTGTAGAGCTTTATATATCAGAATGAGTTAAATTCCTCTTCACTTGAGTGTTTTCTATCCTGTTTTAAGTCTTGAAAATACTACTAACCTTTAGCCAGGGCTTTACCAGAATGCTACATTTCATCAAAACCATGTTGATCAAGATCTACATCTCAGAGTCTAAATCCAACTGTCCTTGCACGCAATGGATATCAAGTATATGAAGTCTGTCAAAAGTGATATTTACACTTTCGGAGCTACTTTAAAACCACAGGTCTACTCTGACTCTTAAAACTGCCATAGACTCACAGGTGGAGATTACAATAATCAAAACTAGCCATATTTTGGCAAGTGGGTAAAGACCTCAAATCCCCTAATGTTCAACCCAAAGTTACGCCCTTCCTTGCTTAATCTTCTTGAAACTCTAAAGTGAATAAACACAATATTACGAAAATGTTAATAGATGTTAAGTAATGTATATGCCTCTGTAATTGGCAAATGCAAAAATGTTATAAATGTATGTATTAGTGACATTTAAGATTGCATCATTTTGGGAAAATTAGCTGTGTTTTCCCCCCTTTTGCTCTATAAAAATAGTTTTTCACCAGATGAACTGAACAGCTTGATTTTTGGGGGGGAAAAGCCCCACACTTGAATAACTGGGGTAATTTTGTAGGGGGTGCAAATGAAAACGACATTTATTTTGAAATGCAAATAAAAATGTAAATGTAATGAAGAAAAGGCATTTTGTACATTTTTACTCGTGGTAACAAGTAACGAGTTTTCCCCATTATATCATAAAATCTGAGTAAATTATACGTTGTCTGATTTCTTCTTGTAAATTAGCTTTCAAATAACTCTTTCAAAATAATAATAATAATAATGATAACATAACTCTACATAAACCGACATCCCTCCTCCCGCGAGGGGACTCCAGCGCATGTGCAAACCGGCATATCGCCATCGAACCAATACATCGCGCACCTCCAGCGAAATTTCCCAGCTTCCAACGCAAGAACAGGTGGGCTTACCTGGACCGCAGAGGCGGCTGTAGTGGTAGGGGTTGCAGCAGACCACGGGGCCGTCCTGTGTGCCGAAGCTCTTGCACTCCCAGAGCGGTTTGAGCTGGGCCGTGTGCTGCAGGTCGGACCAGCGATAAAGCTTACAGACGAGCATCTGTGGAGGTGCCATGTGGCCGCCGAGCCGCAGGTCGCTCCGCGACACCATCACACATTCGCTCGGCATCCCCCCTTTGGACTCCACAGCCTCCAACAGCCCGTCCAGCGCTTTCTCCTTCAGCCTTTTTAACAGCGAGTAGGTGGCGGTCTTGAGTTCCTGCTCCATCCCGGTCCGAGGTTTCGACTCCTGACTCTCGGGAGTCGCGCCGAGACTCCTCAACCCGAACTGACACGGACTCACCTCCTTCCCCCGACCCGCCTCCGGCCTCCTGGAGCCGGCATGGTCCCGATCTGAAAACAAGCAGCACGTCACTGTCCTACTGTCGCTGTCTTGCGCCGATCGTGGGCTTCCCTGTTCCACAACGCACCCCGCACCCCCGTCTTGGTCCAAATTGCCCCCAAAGCGGCCGCTCGCTCCCCCTCCACAGTCCGCGGCCAGCGAGCCGCTCGGGGTCATCGCTCCCAGTTCCGTCTTGGGGATCTTTTCTGGGTTGTTGCCCCACACATCGTCCCGGGAACCCGCGCTACTTTTGCCATTTCCATCGCCCCCCTCTTGGTCTGGATTCAAACGGCTTCTCCAGAGACGCCGCACAAGACCTGAGCGTTTCGTCCTGAACATACGACAATTTAAAAATCGAGATGGGCACTCTCTTTTTAAAAACTAGAATATGCGTGCCGATCTCCGCCTATTATAAATGTTTCTGTACATGAAGCTGTGCCGCCGAGCGCTGTGCGGGTCGTGCACAGCCGAGCGCCGTAGGTCGGTGGCAAAAGCACAACATTAGTTTGGAAGGCACGAGGTTATGGAGCATTAAAAATGCAAGACGTAAAAGAAACGCAAGGCGACGGCGAAAATCGAATGCATTCGACTCGGAATGTCGTCAAAGTGCGCAAAAGACGCGAAAATGCACCTAAGCTCCAGAAAAAATAACTCAATAATCAATGCACTAGTTCGGATTCACATACATCAGTACAAGTACACATTGCGCCTAATTTACACTGATTATAAAAAAAGATGTTGACCGATTACTGTGCCATATAAGATAAAAACCCAATCTGACCGAAGCCTGACATATACCGTTTAACAACTTGCACGTTCGCAAATGTTTCGGACTTTGATACACATTCGGCTCTGCTATGGGCATGAATGAAGCTCCTCGGCGAAATTATTCCACACACATACACACACACACTCGCAAAAATCCTGTCGGAATTCACAATCCACTGCTTTCCACTGTTTCCAACGCGCTCCTTTTTATTCATCCAAAAATTAAAAAAAAAAAAAAAAAATTAAAAAATTATCCGTGTATGAGTTGGTCAGAAAAGCAACAATCCGTGGACTTAAAAGTGTGCACCCGATTCCGTGTTCAGACCTGGTCAAACTGCAAGCCAGATCTCTCTCTCTTTCTCCGTTTCTCTATCTTTTTCTTTTTTTCTCCCCGTCTCCCCCTGACACACACACACACACGCACACACACGGGGCCCCTGAGGAGAGCGATGGAGCCATTGGCTGACTACCATCATGTGCTAGTCTAGACACTTTGGCGGCTCCGAGCTGCACTGATTGTTGCGCAAACAAGGTTTCAAGTTTCTTAACTCTTAAAGGCGTAACATCCATCTCTTTCCTTTAACTTTACGCGCTTTAACGGAGTCGACGCTTCAGCCCCGCGCGGAACAGAAGGAGCGCGCTGGTGAAGCAACTGATTTGAGAAACTTTGCACGTCGTTTTGTGTGTATTTGTTTGGTGACTTAACTTTAGTGTATTATCACAGTGAGACAAAAAAGTTTTGGTTTGAGGATAAAATCGATCCCAGTGATAACAACGGCGCGTCTGGTTGGGGAGCGTCTCTTGATGATTTTTCCTGATATGGGTCGTTGGTACGTGTATTTTTTAATAGTGCGGAAAATTAGTAAAGTACATCACTAACCTCATAAAGCGCAGGCTTGATTTTTTAAATTACCCCATATACACACACACACACACATATATATATATATATATATATATATATATATGTGTGTGTGTGTGTGTATATGGGGTAATTTAAAAAATCAAGCCTGCGCTTTATGAGGTTAGTGATGTACTTTACTAATTTTCCGCACTATTAAAAAATACACGTACCAACGACCCATATCAGGAAAAATCATCAAGAGACGCTCCCCAACCAGACGCGCCGTTGTTATCACTGGGATCGATTTTATCCTCAAACCAAAACTTTTTTGTCTCACTGTGATAATACACTAAAGTTAAGTCACCAAACAAATACACACAAAACGACGTGCAAAGTTTCTCAAATCAGTTGCTTCACCAGCGCGCTCCCTCTGTTCCGCGCGGGGCTGAAGCGTCGACTCCGTTAAAGCGCGTAAAGTTAAAGGAAAGAGATGGATGTTACGCCTTTAAGAGTTAAGAAACTTGAAACCTTGTTTGCGCAACAATCAGTGCAGCTCGGAGCCGCCAAAGTGTCTAGACTAGCACATGATGGTAGTCAGCCAATGGCTCCATCGCTCTCCTCAGGGGCCCCGTGTGTGTGCGTGTGTGTGTGTGTGTCAGGGGGAGACGGGGAGAAAAAAAGAAAAAGATAGAGAAACGGAGAAAGAGAGAGAGATCTGGCTTGCAGTTTGACCAGGTCTGAACACGGAATCGGGTGCACACTTTTAAGTCCACGGATTGTTGCTTTTCTGACCAACTCATACACGGATAATTTTTTAATTTTTTTTTTTTTTTTTTAATTTTTGGATGAATAAAAAGGAGCGCGTTGGAAACAGTGGAAAGCAGTGGATTGTGAATTCCGACAGGATTTTTGCGAGTGTGTGTGTGTATGTGTGTGGAATAATTTCGCCGAGGAGCTTCATTCATGCCCATAGCAGAGCCGAATGTGTATCAAAGTCCGAAACATTTGCGAACGTGCAAGTTGTTAAACGGTATATGTCAGGCTTCGGTCAGATTGGGTTTTTATCTTATATGGCACAGTAATCGGTCAACATCTTTTTTTATAATCAGTGTAAATTAGGCGCAATGTGTACTTGTACTGATGTATGTGAATCCGAACTAGTGCATTGATTATTGAGTTATTTTTTCTGGAGCTTAGGTGCATTTTCGCGTCTTTTGCGCACTTTGACGACATTCCGAGTCGAATGCATTCGATTTTCGCCGTCGCCTTGCGTTTCTTTTACGTCTTGCATTTTTAATGCTCCATAACCTCGTGCCTTCCAAACTAATGTTGTGCTTTTGCCACCGACCTACGGCGCTCGGCTGTGCACGACCCGCACAGCGCTCGGCGGCACAGCTTCATGTACAGAAACATTTATAATAGGCGGAGATCGGCACGCATATTCTAGTTTTTAAAAAGAGAGTGCCCATCTCGATTTTTAAATTGTCGTATGTTCAGGACGAAACGCTCAGGTCTTGTGCGGCGTCTCTGGAGAAGCCGTTTGAATCCAGACCAAGAGGGGGGCGATGGAAATGGCAAAAGTAGCGCGGGTTCCCGGGACGATGTGTGGGGCAACAACCCAGAAAAGATCCCCAAGACGGAACTGGGAGCGATGACCCCGAGCGGCTCGCTGGCCGCGGACTGTGGAGGGGGAGCGAGCGGCCGCTTTGGGGGCAATTTGGACCAAGACGGGGGTGCGGGGTGCGTTGTGGAACAGGGAAGCCCACGATCGGCGCAAGACAGCGACAGTAGGACAGTGACGTGCTGCTTGTTTTCAGATCGGGACCATGCCGGCTCCAGGAGGCCGGAGGCGGGTCGGGGGAAGGAGGTGAGTCCGTGTCAGTTCGGGTTGAGGAGTCTCGGCGCGACTCCCGAGAGTCAGGAGTCGAAACCTCGGACCGGGATGGAGCAGGAACTCAAGACCGCCACCTACTCGCTGTTAAAAAGGCTGAAGGAGAAAGCGCTGGACGGGCTGTTGGAGGCTGTGGAGTCCAAAGGGGGGATGCCGAGCGAATGTGTGATGGTGTCGCGGAGCGACCTGCGGCTCGGCGGCCACATGGCACCTCCACAGATGCTCGTCTGTAAGCTTTATCGCTGGTCCGACCTGCAGCACACGGCCCAGCTCAAACCGCTCTGGGAGTGCAAGAGCTTCGGCACACAGGACGGCCCCGTGGTCTGCTGCAACCCCTACCACTACAGCCGCCTCTGCGGTCCAGGTAAGCCCACCTGTTCTTGCGTTGGAAGCTGGGAAATTTCGCTGGAGGTGCGCGATGTATTGGTTCGATGGCGATATGCCGGTTTGCACATGCGCTGGAGTCCCCTCGCGGGAGGAGGGATGTCGGTTTATGTAGAGTTATGTTATCATTATTATTATTATTATTTTGAAAGAGTTATTTGAAAGCTAATTTACAAGAAGAAATCAGACAACGTATAATTTACTCAGATTTTATGATATAATGGGGAAAACTCGTTACTTGTTACCACGAGTAAAAATGTACAAAATGCCTTTTCTTCATTACATTTACATTTTTATTTGCATTTCAAAATAAATGTCGTTTTCATTTGCACCCCCTACAAAATTACCCCAGTTATTCAAGTGTGGGGCTTTTTCCCCCCAAAAATCAAGCTGTTCAGTTCATCTGGTGAAAAACTATTTTTATAGAGCAAAAGGGGGGAAAAACACAGCTAATTTTCCCAAAATGATGCAATCTTAAATGTCACTAATACATACATTTATAACATTTTTGCATTTGCCAATTACAGAGGCATATACATTACTTAACATCTATTAACATTTTCGTAATATTGTGTTTATTCACTTTAGAGTTTCAAGAAGATTAAGCAAGGAAGGGCGTAACTTTGGGTTGAACATTAGGGGATTTGAGGTCTTTACCCACTTGCCAAAATATGGCTAGTTTTGATTATTGTAATCTCCACCTGTGAGTCTATGGCAGTTTTAAGAGTCAGAGTAGACCTGTGGTTTTAAAGTAGCTCCGAAAGTGTAAATATCACTTTTGACAGACTTCATATACTTGATATCCATTGCGTGCAAGGACAGTTGGATTTAGACTCTGAGATGTAGATCTTGATCA